>OY744606.1:81267228-81348726 GCA_963556255.1 Allolobophora icterica | reverse complement strand
TTCCTTCTCCTCTTCCTTTTCCTTTGGCTGAGTTGTCGTGCGTTGAACGTGATCCGAAGACGAATCTGCTTCTCTTTCATTTTCGCCCAAATCGATGGACACGTCGCTTCCTGAAGACTCCGTGTTCTACTCGGCAGATGAAGACTATGAGGATGAGACGAGAAGGAAGAAGAGGAAGAGGAGGAAGCAGAGGTGAAGGAGATAGAGGAAGGCGCGAAAGAGGAGGAAGAAATGAGGAGTTGGAGAAAGGGGAGGAGAAGGAAGAGGAAGAAGCAAAGGTGAAGGAGGAGGAGCAGGAGGAAAGGAGGATTAGGAGGAGGAGAAGAAAGAGGAGGATTAGAAGGAAAGGAATAGGAGGAGAAAGAGGAAAATTAGAAAGAGGAAAGAGGAGAAGAAGGAAAAGGAGAAGGAGAAGACGATCGAAGAGGGGAAGGAGAAGGAAGAGGAAGAGGAGAAGACGATTGAAGAGGAGAAGGAGAAGGAAGGGGAAGATGAGAAGAAGAAGGAAGAGGAAGATGAGAAGGAGAAAGAAGCGGAGAAGGAGAATGAGAAGGAGAAGAAGGAGGAGAGTAAAAAGTAGGAAGAGGAAAAGAAGAACGAGAAGGAGGTGGGGAAGAAGGAAGAGGAGACTAGATAAAGGTGGAGAAGGATTAGGAAAAGAAGTTGGAGAAATGGAAGGAAGAGGAGGAAGAGGAGAATGAGGAAGAGAGTGAGGAGAAGGAGGAGAGTATCATTAAATCATTCTCTGTCGTCCTTTAAGACATTCGACCATTCGTTTGCATTGAGATCGACCAGGTGTTTAAGTCGACGTCTAACAGTCTGACGACATCTATTCACTCATCCATGTAAGGGAGTCGACGATTTATTTGTCGGTCGAGGAGAAGGAATGAAATGTAGGAGGGGAGGAGGAGGAGGAGGAGCAGGTGAACGAGGAGAAGATGGAAGAGGAGGAGGAGAAGGAGGAAGAGAAGGAGGATGAGAAGGGTGGAGAAGGACAAGGAGGAGGAGGGAGGGGAAAGATAGGAAAGAGTAGGAGACGGAGGAAAAGGAGGAGAAGGAAGATGAAAAGAAGGTGGAAGAGTAGGAGGATAAGGATTTTAAGGAGGAATAAGACGAGAAGAAGGAGGAGGAGGATGAGGACGAGGACGAGGAGGAGGAGGGAGGGGAAAGATAAGAAAGAGTAGGAGACGGAGGAAAAGGAGGAGATGGATGAGGAAGACAAGGTGGAAGAGTAGGAGGATAAGGATGTTAAGGAGGGATAAGACGGGAAGAAAGAAGGAGGACGACGAGGAGGACGACGAGGAGGATGAAGAGGATGTCTGGTCACCATCGTCATCATGACAGACTGAATCATCGTAAGTCTAACTAAACTAAGTGTCTTCCTTTGGATTCGATCAGATCTCCTCCTCATTCTCTCTCTCTCTCTCTCTCTCTCTCTCTCTCTCTCTCTCTCTCTCTCTCTCTCTCTCTCTCTCTCTCTCTCTCTCTCTCTCTCTCTCTCTCTCTCTCTCTCTCTGCCTCTCTCCTCTCTCTCTCTTACTCTGCTCTCTATCGCTTTCTCTCTCCTTCTTGCTTTCTCTCTATTTGTTTCTTTCCATATCTACATCTTTCTTTATCTCTTTCTTTCTCTCTCTTTGATTATCTCTATCTTTCTTTGTCTGTCTTGAAAGTCGTTTGGGTCGAAAGGACCTCCATCATCAGAACTTTCAGCCACTTTCGCTTGACTTCACACAGTAGAAGACGTAGAGATGGTTACGATTGTCTTCAAACAAAGAGAATACGTAGATATATGGTTTACGATTGTTTTAATACGTAGATATTATTGTTCCGATTGTTTCCCGACACAGATAATACGTAGATAAGTGGTTACGATTGTTTTCAAACAGAAGACTACGTAGCTATGGTTATGACTGTTTTCGAAGGAAGAGAATACGTAGAAATATGGTTTACGATTGTTTTCAGACAAAGAGAATACATTGATAAATGGTTACGATTGTTTTCAAACAGAAGACTACATATAGCGCTATGGTTATGATTGTTTTCAGACAAAGAGAATACGTAGATATATGGTTATTAGGGAGAGGGGCAGGGACGGACGGACGGACGGACGGACGGACGGACGGACGGACGGATGGATTTGGTCGTCTAGTATTTTGATGGATCGAACAAGGAATTTGATCGCAATCTCTCTCTGTCCAAAAACGACAACAAATCGTCTATTATTTTTACTACTACTATGCTACTGCTACTGCTACTACTACAACAAAAGAACAACTACTACTAATACTAATACTAATTCTACTGTAACTATTAATACTATAATTATAATAATAACAATATCGTTATTTTTATTACCATTACGATTTTTATTACTATTATAATTAATACTAGTAGCAGTTTTACCCCGATGTACCTATAATACTTCAGGCCAGCATAAATTAAGGGAGCGCTGTTCTGGAATGGCTATAGTCATCGCAGACTGCTTTAATAATAGCAGTATTATTATGTTATATATTATTATTAAACTTAGGTTGCAAAATTGCAATGGGATAACAAAATTAATGACAATAATTAAAACTATTATTTTTGCTATTATTAATACTTAATTATTATTATTATTATTACTCTTATAATAATAATAATAATAATAATGATGATGATAATAATAATAATAATAATAATAATAATAATAATGATAATAATAATAATAATAATAATAATAATAATGATAATAATAATAATAATAATAATAATTATTATTATTATTATTATTATTATTATTATTATTATTATTATTATTATTATTATTATTATTATTATTATTATCAGTAGTAGTAGTAGTAGTGCTAGTCATAGATGTTAAAAACGTTTTTTTCGTTTTTTTATTTTTTCCCAGAAAACATTGTTTTTTTTCGTTTTTTATTTTTCTTGTCGTTTTTTTTCCGTTTTTTTATGTAACTTTATTTATTGATTTATTTACTGTCTGTTAATGTTTTTCAGTTTCTGTTTAATTTTTTGTCTGATGTCCCTTACGTTGTCTCCGTACTTTCAAGGATTCAGCTAATTTACCTCAATATTTACGTCATCATTTTGAGAAATAAATACTTTATGAAAGAGTACAGTACCAGAAATACAATTTTATAAAGTTATTTCTAAGTTATCTAAAATACCAAAAGAAAAGGGTGCGGAATGGATTCACGTTACTTTGATACACGAGAAAGACAAAAAACTCAGCATTGGTTTAATTGAAATGTATAAATTTACTGTGAGAAAGTTTACACTATATAATCAATACCTACAAAGTTTAGTTTTTAATTGTGTCAGTTTAATCAGCATGAACTTATGTGGACATATGTTTACAATTCAAATTTGAAAAAATTTCAATATTTTTAATTTCTCAATTTCTTATTAGACCAAACCTATAAGAAATAAATGATGTTATTTAGTGTTTACTAATAAAGTTGTGTTATTTGCTGATTAAATTCTGTAAACAAGGTTTTTAATTTTAAATTGCAGTAGGGCCTACAAGATGCGAGAAAGTCAAATTATTTTCTTTTGTCGTTTTTTTCCCGTTTTTTTCCGTTTTTTTATTTTTTAGAAAAAAACGACGTTTTTTTCCGTTTTTTTATTTTGTTTCTATCGTTTTTAACAACTATGGTGCTAGTAGTAGTAGTAGTAGTAGTAGTAGTAGTACTGTAGTAGGAATAGTAGAAGTAGTTGTAGTAGTAGTAGTAGTAGTAGTAGTAGTAGTAGTAGTAGTAGTAGTAGTAGTAGTAGTAGTCGAAGTAATAGTAGTAGTAGTAGTGTCATTATTGTAGCTGTTGTTGTTGTTGTTGTTGCTGCTGCTGTTGTTGTTAAGTAGAAACTTCCATAGCTTCGGTAGCCTATCCAATGCGCAATGTATCAATCGAAGGCGCCCCCAAAAGAAAGCCCGAGCGTTAGACGATGGTCGTCGTCGTCATCGTTAGAATGAAGATTGGATTCCGTTGTAACTCAGTCGGTTGACAGGTGCGTGGATCAAGTGAATTGCCTCATTCGATGCGATGTATATATTAAATGGTGCTACATAAAGTGAAGATGAATGTCTCCAAAGGCAGAGACGAGCTTATGAATAAACGATCGACTGCGACGTCAAGAGATATTCATGTGGACACGTGCTCAGCCGTATACAGCCTCCCCTATATAGACGTTCATAGACACACAGACGCAGGCGCAGGCGCAGAGATACGCATAGAGATGCACAGATACGCATAGAGACACAGAGATACTCATGCAGACGCAGAGATACGCATAGAGATACGAATAGAGACTCAGAGATATGCATTGAGATGCAGGGACCTCAACATGTCCAGCCATCTTGACGGGGTTCTCTCCTCCTGTGCTTCATCATTATACGCATTAAGAGTCCTCCGCTCGCATGGTCTTCAACCTGGGACCATCCATGATGTGGCAAAAATGACAACGATAGCCTCACTCATGTACGCATCCCCGGCATGGTGGGAATTCACTCGCGCGATAGATAGAGAGAGGATGGAGCGGCTTATAGGAAGGATGCGAAGAAGTGGCTTTCTTCCTCTTTCTGCCCCGGGTACATCTGCACCCGGGGCAGAAAGAGGAAGAAAGGCTGATGAAAGCCTGTTCAAAGCAATCACCGCCGACCCAACTCAGGTCCTTCGACAGTTTCTTCCCGGCAAAGTCACACCACCTCCGCACCCGGACACACGACTTTAACCTGCCATACAAAGACGACCGAAATTTTATTTCTCGAGTTCTCTTTAGGAACATTTATTAATGAAAATGTAAACAAGTTGTGTCTGTGATAGCCTGTATTTATCAAATAAACGAATATTGTATTTTATTGTATTGTATTGTAGATACGCATGCAGACGCAGAGATACTCATGCAGACGCAGAGATACTCATGCAGACGTAGAGATACTCATGCAGACGTAGAGATACTCATGCAGACGTAGAGATACTCATGCAGACGTAGAGATACTCATGCAGACGTAGAGATACTCATGCAGACGTAGAGATACTCATGCAGACGTAGAGATACTCATGCAGACGTAGAGATACTCATGCAGACGTAGAGATACTCATGCAGACGTAGAGATACTCATGCAGACGTAGAGATACTCATGCAGACGTAGAGATACTCATGCAGACGTAGAGATACTCATGCAGACGTAGAGATACTCATGCAGACGTAGAGATACTCATGCAGACGTAGAGATACTCATGCAGACGTAGAGATACTCATGCAGACGTAGAGATACGCATGCAGACGTAGAGATACTCATGCAGACGTAGAGATACGCATGCAGACGTAGAGATACTCATGCAGACGTAGAGATACTCATGCAGACGTAGAGATACTCATGCAGACGTAGAGATACTCATGCAGACGTAGAGATACTCATGCAGACGTAGAGATACTCATGCAGACGTAGAGATACGCATGCAGACGTAGAGATACTCATGCAGACGTAGAGATACGCATGCAGACGCAGAGATACGCATGCAGATTCAGAAACACGAAGACAGACGTAGAGACCTACATCGAGACGGAATCAGGTGGATCGATGCGGCATGATAAAGGCAGTGAAAGGGAAAAGGAGAGAGAAGTAGAGGAAGGAACACTCACATGAATAGACAATCGCCAAGAAAGACACTTTGATACAATGAGAAGAAGGTGAAGGAAAACTGGAATGATAAGGAAACAGTGGCAAAGAAGAGAGGAACACTGTTCAAAGGAGAGCAACACTGTTCAAACGAGAGCGACGCAGTTCAAAGGATAGCGACGCTGTTCAAAGGAGAGCGACGCAGTTCAAAGGAGAGCGACGCTGTTCAAAAGAGAGCGACGCTGTTCAAAGGGAGAGCGACGCAGTTCAAAGGATAGCGACGCTGTTCAAAGGAGATCGACGCTATTCAAAGGAGAGCGACGCAGTTCAAAGGAGAGCGACGCTGTTCAAAAGAGAGCGACGCTGTTCAAAGGGAGAGCGACGCAGTTCAAAGGATAGCGACGCTGTTCAAAGGAGAGCGACGCAGTTCAAAGGAGAGCGACGCTGTTCAAAGGAGATCGACGCTATTCAAAGGAGAGCGACGCAGTTCAAAGGAGAACGACGCAGTTCAAAGGAGAGCGACGCAGTTCAAAGGAGAGCGACGCAGTTCAAAGGAGAGCGACGCTGTTCAAAGGAAAGCGACGCAGTTCAAAGGATAGCGACGCTGTTCAAAGGAGAGCGACGCAGTTCAAAGGAGAGCGACGCTGTTCAAAGGAGAGCGACGCTGTTGAAAGGAGAGCGACGCAGTTCAAAGGAGAGCGACGCAGTTCAAAGGAGAGCTACAGAGTTCAAAGGAGAGCTACGCTGTTGAAAGGAGAGCGACACAGTTCAAAGGAGAGCGACGCAGTTCAAAGGAGAGCGACGCTGTTCAAAGGAGAGCGACGCTGTTGAAAGGAGAGCGACGCAGTTCAAATGAGAGCGACGCAGTTCAAAGGAGAGCTACAGAGTTCAAAGGAGAGCGACGCTGTTCAAAGGAGAGCGACACAGTTCAAAGGAGAGCGACGCAGTTCAAAGGAGAGCGACGCTGTTCAAAGGAGAGCGACGCTGTTGAAAGGAGAGCGACGCAGTTCAAATGAGAGCGACGCAGTTCAAAGGAGAGCGACGCAGTTCAAAGGAGAGCGACACAGTTCAAAGGAGAGCGACGCAGTTCAAAGGAGAGCGACACAGTTCAAAGGAGAGCGACGCTGTTCAAAGGAGAGCGACACAGTTCAAAGGAGAGCGACGCTGTTCAAAGGAGAGCGGCACAGTTCAAAGGAGAGCGACGCTGTTCAAAGGAGAGCGACACAGTTCAAAGGAGAGCGACGCTGTTCAAAGGAGAGCGACGCTGTTCAAAGGAGAGCGACACAGTTCAAAGGAGAGCGACGCTGTTCAAAGGAGAGCGACGCTGCTCAAAGGAGAGCGACACAGTTCAAAGGAGAGCGACGCAGTTCAGAGGAGAGCTACAGATGAGGAGAGGCCGAGTTGAAAGGAAAAATAAAGTGGAACGTAGTGGCATAGAGAAAGCCAGAGTGGAAGGGAGATTTTCGAATGGAAAGCAGGGAGGGAAGGTTAGCAGAAGATGAGAGAGACAGACAGAGAGACCGAGACTAAGCGATAGAGAGGGAGGCATAGAAAGGAGCGTAGAGAGAGTAGGCTGGAGATTGATGTTGTCTCTAGGACCCTAAAGCAAGAGACTCCTTCCTGTCTTTCGATGAGTCCCCGATTGTCTCTGCTGACGATCGATCGTTAATTATAAGAAGCTGATGAGCCTTTGTTATGAACCAACACCAATGAGAAGATTAGCACGAGGAGGAAGATCCTGAGGACCACATAAAGAGCAGGAGGACGAGGAGGACGAGGAGGAGGAGGGAAAAAAGAGGAGCAAAACGAGGAGGAGGAGGAGGAAAGCAAGGAGGAAGAAAGGAGGAGGAGGAGGAGGAAAACGAGGAGGAGGAGGAAAACGAGGAGGAGGAGGGGAGAGGAGGAGGAGGAGGAGGAGGCAGAGGAAGATGCGAGTGATACGGAGGTGAGTATTTAGCCGGCGACGTGATGACAATCAGTTTCAACTGATAAGCAGCCACAGACCATCAACATCCGTACATCACACGTACACAGTCACAGACAGACAGACAGACAGACAGACAGACAGACAGACAGACAGACAGACAGACAGACAGACAGACAGACAGACAGACAGACAGACAGACAGACAGACAGACAGACAGACAGACAGACAGACATGAGGGAGACGGGTAGAAAGAGAGATACAAATACAGAGTCGGCAAGAGATGAACACAGACGCACAGAGACGGAGAGAGATTTCCAGAAAGGGAGATGGCAAGAGAAAGACTGAGAGACTGAAAGACTGAGACTGAAAGACTGAGAGGGAGACAGAGAGAGAGAGACATACACACATACACACACACAAACGATGATTCGATAAGGAAATCCATGGAAAGTAGGTTGTTTATAAGACTACCGCGTGCACCTAGTAGAGATGGGGTCCTGTGTGTATGGGCGGGGTGGGGGTCTGGATCGCCCTCGACGACCTCTTGCCCGTCCAGACACCGTCGTCGTCTACGTGACAAGGAATCTGAATCGCATGGTAAAACCACCAGCGATCGATGAATTCACCATAACGCAATCGTCCTCATAAGGGGTCGTCCATAAACGACGTCTCTATAATCGCAAATGAAATCCTTGGAGACGCCCATGATTCGACTGATTGATGAACACGTGATGAGGGAATTCACAGTAGCTCCATCTGTCATCCTCAGATGACGACATCACTTCACTCAGATGAAGGCGCAACATCAATTCGACGCCGATGCGTCATGCATGACTGCGCGTTCCATTAACATCTCCTTCAGCCCTGACTATCATCAGGTTTATTATGTGTCTAGTCAGCTAAGTCTATAGACACAACATAATTAATAACAACAAAAACAATGACGACGACGACGATGATGATGAATTATGATGACGAATGATGATGATAAATGATGATGATGATGAGCTATGGTGATGAATTATGATGATGAATTGCATGATGATGATGACGACGATGATGAATGATGATAATGAACTATAACGATGATGATAATGATGAAAATGATGATAATGATGACTAACGATGCTGAATGATGATGAATAATGATGATGAATGATGATGATGATGGTGGTGGTGATAATGATGATGACGACGACGAAACGATGATGATGTCTCCCTGATCCTGTGCCTGAATTGAAATGTATTTGTCTCTATAAAAGAGTGTCCCCACGTATAAAACGAGTCAGAAGCAGATGAGAGAATTTTATGCATCAATCGCCAATTTATGAGGCGCCATATGGAGCACATGGAGCGCATGAAATATTATTACGTCAACATTTATCTATATAAATAAGACGCTTCATATAGCACCTTTTTATTGCCTCTCAAAAAGCCCAAATTTATATGCACATAATAAATGATGGTGGTCTTACTACACACACACATGCATACACACACATACAGGCATACAGTTTCAAATGCACGCAGTCACGTTGACACACACAGGCATACGAGATATGGTCCCACGAGCTGGTAGCAGCTGCGGTTTACGTTTAATAATTCAATATTTAGTCATTAATATTTTTATTAGATAGAGAATGATGGATGAGAGCAACTTCTCCGCTTCTCTCCATCACTTTGGTGCTTATAGGAACTGTGAAGGATCGACGCTTTGACCTTCTGACCTCCCTCGCCCTCTCCCCTCTCACCTCCCTCACCCTCTCCCCTCTCACCTCCCTCACCCTCTTCCCTCTCACCTCCCTCACCCTCTCCCATCTCACCTCCCTCACCCTCTTCCCTCTCCCCTCCCTCACCCTCTCCCCTCTCACCTCCGTCTCTTCCAAGTCATAACTGGGTTACTCGTCTAATCTATGCTAATCTATGGAATTTTAAATCAATCCGTTATCATAACGCAAGAAATGCAGTTGAATTCCATCCATCGATCCCCTAGATTATCATCATTATTTATGTTATTATAATTTATTTATTTTTATTTATTTATTTATTTATTATTATCATTATAGAATTTTTTCGCCCGAGGTAAAAAGAATCCCTCAGGCTCTTAGATACTATCATCGTGCAGGAGTTAGTGGTCCTCGTCCCAGGGCAGTTGTGCAAACGTGCCCCTGAAGGCTACAGCGTTAAATCGCTGTATTATCATTATCATTATTATTATTATTATTATTATTATTATTATTATTATTATTATTATTATTATTATTATTATTATTATTATTATTATTATATTATTATTATTATTATTATTATTATTATTATTATTATTATTATTATTATTATTATTATTATTATTATTATTGTCATCATCATCATCATCATCATCATCAGCAGCAGCAGCAGCAGCAGCAGCAGCAGCAGCAGCAGCAGCAGCAGCAGCAGCAGCAGCAGCAGCAGCAGCAGTAGTAGTAGTATAAGTATTATTACACTATTATTATTTTTACCCGAGGTATATATTATGATCCCTCAGGTGTCAGATACTATTTAAATATATTGATTCTGGAGTGGCCGTCCTTATCAAGATCTCGATCTTTATTATTATTATTATTATTATTATTATTATTATTATTATTATTATTATTATTATTATTATTATTTTATTTATTTTTTATTTTTTTTACCCGAGGTATTTATGATCCGTCAGGTGCAAGATACTAATTAATGGTGTTGACTCTGGAGTGGCCGTCCTGGTCAAGATCCGGGAGAACAAAAGTGCTGTGGAAGGCGACTGCGTTGAAACGTTGAATTACAACGGACAGGTGCTGGAAGAGATAGCTGGTTTCCCTTGGGTCTCCCGAGATTTGGCTTAGGAGACGTCCAAGGTCAGAGAGGAATGCCTATCCCGCGGCGTTAGCTGGTCCCAAGGTTTCAAAAGCCAATGGAACAAAATGGTAGAATTGCATCAATTCGGTGTATTTAGCGTTTTTTCTGGACTTAATTATTATTATTATTATTATTATTATTATTATTATTATTATTATTATTATTATTATTATTATTGTTGTTGTTGTTGTTGTTGTTGTTGTTGTTATTATTATTATTATTATTTTTATTATTTTGCCCTGAGGTACTTCATTCCCTCAGGGACTTAGAGATTAAGTGTGTTATTTTTCTGGAACGGTTATTCCTCGACCAGGTCAGATTGGGCAGACACCATAGAACCGCTGAAGGCCACATTATTATTATTTTTATTTACTTATTTACTTATTTATTTATTCATTTATTTATTATAGAAACGGATTCGGAGTACACGGCCTGTTCAGAGCCAACTTCCAGTGCGACCATAAGCAAAGTCCCGACAAAGCGACAATGACTGAGAGTCGACAGGTTGCGTATACCTGCATTCATGTCTGTGGCCAATTATGGACCAAGGAACGAAACATATCAGACAGAAACATACACACACGCACCGACAGAGAAACAGATAGAGAAAGACAGACAGAAACAGATAGACATACCTTCAAGTTCAGACAGACGGAGAAAGATAGAGACAGACAGACAGGTGGACGAGACAGTGGAAAGGAAAAGAACAATTAAACGGAGACACAGAGAATAGCAGATATACAGAGGAAAGAAGAGACACAGACAACGAGTGACAGAGAGGAAGAGAGACAGACAGACCTTCAAGCAGAGACATAGAGAGAGAGACATAGAGAGAGACATAGAGAGAGAGAAAGAGAGAAAGAGACAGACAGACAGACAGACAGACAGATTTAACCAATTGTCTTTCCATGAAGCGAAACCCAATGGCAGGTGAGATGAAAAGTCGCGATCCCAAAGCGATTGTTCGGATACGGTTGTACCAGGCAGTGACAGATGGTTGTACCACCTTGGCCACCGATTTTTTAGTGACACACGGCTGCTTCATATGGTTTTACACGTTGACCATCGCTTCCTCTGCAGCGTCATCGCCGTCGAATAATTGATTCATTACCAAAACTCGGTCGCGACTAATACATTAAATGTGCAGGCGCTACATCAATTCCTATTTGTCCGACTCTTAAGACTGCAACGAGTGGCGCAACGTAAATCACGGAATTGGAAAGCATTCAATCGAATTCACATTTCCGGACATCCAGAAGAAACTATCCATCTTTTTCGGTGTTCAGCCTCCGCATCATCAGATCAACGCCTGCTCCTCTTCCTTTCCGCAACTCAGTCTCATCAGCCCAATGGCATGGGATGAGATATCTGACCCATCTGTGATATCAACTATCAATCAATCATTTTTTTTATTGATCCCAGAAAATTCAACATATCGAATTGTGTACGACTAACTGCGATTCAAGAGAAAGGACCAGAAAGGACCAGCATCCTGCTTAAATATCTTTCACAACAGGTACATTGTATAAGGAAGGCAGCTATAGATACTGTAAGATAAGAACCTGTAAAATGCCATGTGATAATATGGTATTTGATAAATGATAAAGGTAAGAAAAAGACGAAAATTCAGATAGAGACATTTCTGTTAGCGGGACTTGTTGTCCCTATGGTCTCACCTTTAAGTGCCTAGGGCCTACTGATGCTTTCTTTGCGTGGCTATAATATCGAGTTTTTATTGGTGTTCAATAAACACAGATAGGCCTACATGCGTAAGACAGCGCACAAGCTTTGTGTTTCATCATCATCATCATCATCATCATCATCATCATCATCATCATCATCATCATCATCATCATCATCATCATCATCATCATCATCATCATCATCATCATCATCATCATCATCATCATCATCATCATCATCATCATCATCATCATTGTGATAATAATAATAATAATAATAATACTAAAAGCAACAACAATGATAATAGCATTACCACAGCCTCGTCGATAATAACATTTGCAGAACTCCATTGCAGACGAAGAATACTTAGGTAAAGATAGTCAACAAAAAGAGCTGCTCTAAACTCTTAACTCCGCTAACAAAAATAATTATACAGATTAATAATACTATTATTCACTAAAATAAAAAAAATACTATATTGTTAGAAGAATGATAGGTAGAGAAAGTCAATATAGCGCTGCTCTATAATATATTCTTAACTCTTAGCTCTGCTAACAAAAAGTTATTATACAAATTAACAATAGGCCTACTATTATTCGCTGCAATAATTAAATGTTAGAGAAATGATAGGTAGAGGTAGTCGACATGATCCTGTTCTCAATTTCTTAAATCCTTCCTGCGCTAACAAAAGTAGGCTAATTATGCAAATTAATAATAATTGCTGGCATAAATAAACGAATATTTCGGTCGTCTATCTTTAGAAGCATTTGCAGACAACTGATTGGTCGAGTTCTGGAACTCCGTTTCGATGGAAGAACGTTTGTTCTACGATGTTCTTCCTCACGTGTTTTGGGTTCTTAAGTTCTTCCTTCTTGATGACGTCACCGAGGCGCCACCCGTAGTCCCAGTTGTTCGTCAGCGGAAACTTGTACTTCACTTCCGGTTGCTTTTTGTAGCGCTCGTTCCGGTAGCGCGCCCTGCCCTCGTCCTGCTGACTGACGCCCTCGTAGAGCAGGTCGCGGGTGGGTTTATCGACGGGGTACATGGGGTTGACGAGATGGGCGTCAGGGTGTGTCATATCCATCAGTTTTACCCAGAAGTCATCACCCTGGATGATGCGCATCCGGTAATCGGCTGGCTTCCGGCCGCGTAGTTTGGCGAAGACGCCCTCCGCTGGTTTCGGATATCCCTCCGTGAGGCGCTTCTTGAAGACCTCGTACTGCTTCGAGTGTCGCCCAGCCGCGGCGTCCCTGGCTCTCATCGCCTTGACCGTCTGAAAGTACCAGCGGATGCGAGCGTCCGTCTCCTTCTCGAAGTTCTCCGTCATGAAGAGCTGTGTGTGGACGAGGCAGGGGTAGTTGCGCCCCGTCGGAGGCCCCCAGGCCATGCTCTTTCTACTGTGCATTGCGCCTCTCAATCACGTCCTCAGATCACACAGAACGCCACCACCTACACCTACAAAACAGAAATCGCAATGTTTAGATCAGGGATGGGCAACTTTTTGGTCATGGGGGCTGTAGCGCCACCCTATACTAAGAGTGCTTAGTGTTATGAATACACCCACGACTACTTTAGTTTTGCTTCATCTTGTCTTTACTGGACAAGTAAATGCATAGGCCTATCTATTTGACTAGGGAAATGAACAGAGAACACATGTGTATGCATTTAAATGAATATGAATATAATGTATATCAGTTAAAGCATGTAACAGTTCAAATTATAGTTATCCTATGTCTACTTTGCCTTATTCCCTACCTAGCCAGCATCTTTGCTATCTAGATTTTATTGCCTATTGCTACCTCCCAGTAAGACCCTTTAGCACGGAATGTTCTCACAGTTTGTTCCTCGTGGAAAAGCTGTCTTTCATCCGTTTGTTCATCTGATGAGTTCGCGGCTCCGTTCGCAAATCGCCTTGTTTCTCCCTCGTCGAAGCTCGACTATCCACCGTTCTCGTGACTTCTCGTAGCTTGATGTCTCTCCCAAAGAGACCGTCGTTACAACCCGAGTGTGTGCTTTACTACTCCAGAGTAACGTACACTTCACTCGCGGAATAACTCCTTAAGTCCGTTGACAAGATCGCTTCGCAAATGTCGACTTCCTATGATGGAAAGTCACGCTTCGTAACGGTTTGTTACGAGAGCGTTTCACTCGAATTATTCGATCCTCGCTGTCCAACGTCTCGACTTATAAACTCAACTGCATCGATCGTTTCGCAAAACCGATCAAACTGACTAACGATGCCCTCTCATCGACTTAGTCCAACATCTACCGAGTCGATCCACTCAAGATTTCTAGAACGTCTTGTTCAGTTGAAATCAAAAATCGAACTGCCGTATCTCCACGCCACGTCACCACGGTTGCTTGGTTACCGAGTCGTCAGCCGCTTCGCCATAACGGTTTTGATCAGCTGTTCGTCCTGACCAATGGGGTGAGTCCACATCGTCTGCTGTCCTTTGCGTAGATATGATGAACCCCTCTATCTAATATTAATTAATCCCTACAATGCTGGCTTAGCTGCTGGCATTTTAATTAAGTTACATTTATGTAGCTCTACTATCCTACATTATATAATCTAAATAGATTCTTCTCTACACTGTAACATCTTATAGCATGTTGTGTAGCTGGGAATCATTGTGTGGTTTGGGAGATCATTACATCACCCCCCACAATCAAAGAAATAATACATTTTTTCTTAAAATACTATGACTCCTTACCTAACTACACAATATTCTTATCTACACAACTTATATTAACATATATCAGTTATCTATTAAAACCATTTACTGTTCCAATTGGTCTAACTTTAACTAGTGAAATATATATTAACTTGACTTAACAATCCCTTAACTTATACTTTGAAGCAACACACATTTTAATCTCTTAACTAGTCATTTATGAAATGATAATCTATCCTATCATGTCATAACTTACGTTACTATCTTACTTATGACTATTCTAATTGGCTTATTCTAGTCCTCTACTTAAGTAATCTGCCACCACATTATCACTACCTTTAATGTATCTTATCCTAAACTTGTAGTTTTGCAATAACAGATTCCATCTCATCACACGATCATTCTTCACATTACCTGTCTTCAAGTATTGTAAACTACAATGATCTGTTTCCATCACAAATTCCTTTCCATAAAGATACCTGTTAAATTTCTTCAACCCGAATATCATTCCTAAACACTCCCGTTCCTCTACAGAATATCGTTTTTCTGCGTCGCTCAACTTTCTGCTTACATATGACACCGGATGCATCACTCCATCGTATTCTTGCATCAGTACACCTCCCAAAGCTGCATTCGATGCATCTGTTCTAACTACAAATTCTCTGTCTAGGTCTGGTAGTTTTAATATTGGTGCTTCTGATAACACCTTCTTGAGTTCTGTGAATGCACTCTCCAATTCACTAGTCCATTCCACAATTACTTTGGCATTTTTCTTGGTTAATTCTGTGAGTGGTTTCATTATCATCGCACAGTTTGGTATGAATTTCCTGTAATAGTTGACTGCTCCCAGAAAACTTCTTACTTGTTTAACTTCCTTAAATTTTTCTCACTACCAAAGTTAGGTTTCACTTGACCACTTACCACAAGGATTCTCTCCTTGCATCTTAACCTTAACTACATCTTACCTCTACAACTACTTATTTTTTAAATAACTCCTGAACTTCATGTCTGTTTATCTCAACACCAAGTTCCACTAACTTCTCATCTACTTATTTTCTCTAAATTTCCTACAGCTGCCCTTCTGTAGCTCTTGACTAACTTAATTCAAAGATCACTCCTAGTGATCATTTCCTTAACTCAAAATATAAAATCATTGTATATATCTATAACCCTTAATTACAGAATTTTCCTCGTTAAATTGCCTCACGAAATTACTTAAATACCTCGCACTGGGCTTATCTTTCAACTGTTCTCTAATCATTTCGACATCTCCATGTCATATGATACCTGGGATTTCCTTTCCTCCTGTCATACTTTCCCCTCTCTCTCCAACTCAACCATTTACCATCGACCGACTCATCGCTATCACTTCTCGAATAGCTATCTTCACCTTTGCACTTTACAGACTCCTCTTCTCCACTTCTTCTCCAGGATCTTTCTAGGTTTCTCCCAGAATTTCTCCATCTGTTGGCCTTCCAATCCTTCCATGGTCTGTATTGCTTTCTATTATCATTACTGTAATCTTTCTTCTCATAGTCCTCACGTGTCTTCCAGCTTGACTTACATCTTGGCCTTCGCCAATTCCACGTATTATCTCCGTATCTATAATTTGTCTGCATCGCCTGTTGATCAGACCTATGAAATCTCCCGTCATTTCCGTAATTCTTCTTTTCCGTTACATCCGCTCTCTCGGATGTCTTCATGTAATATAACTTGGACTCCTGCCAATTTCTTCCTTTCCTATATCCAATTTTCTTATTCTCTTCATTATTTCTGTTCTCCACTAAATGGTTTCTTCTGCTAGACCTGGGTTCTATAGGTTCCATTATCTCCTCTGGTTTGGGATCTAAACCTGTTACTTCTGGCATTCTCAGTGGTCGTTCGACACGTCTCCCTTTTATCTCATCCTGTGCTCGTGTCATACATCCTGCTAATACCACTTCTGTTTTGCCGTTTCGTTCCACTCCGTCATTTATTCTTGTTTCTGTGATAATCTCACAATCATGTCCAGTTGTGTTCTGGATTTCTATGGATGATTTAGCCTTATTGCATCTCATCCCCTCGGCGTCACAACCCTTTACATTCCATTCTTTCTCTTTCTCTGCTTTGGCTCTATTAATTTTGGGTCCACATGATTTATCCGTCTTCTCGTCATCATGTTTCCCTTTCGGTTGGATTCTGTTTATACTCTTCTCGTACAAACATGGACCCGTGATTAATCCTATCACCAAGGATTCTATTACTACAGCATCCGTCACATCTTTGAAGTCATTTCCTTCAATTTTAATTCTTGCCATGGGATATTTTTCTTTCTTCCCATTAGCAAATCTGCACATCATAAATTTGTCTGTGTATTGTTCTGGTCTCACTAATCTCTTTTGCACAGCGACACAATTTGCTCCTGTATCATAAAGGCATTTAGTATCTATTTCATTTACTCTGACCTTGCTAGTGAACTCTTCAGTATCTCTCTCTGCCTCTTTCTTCCACTTTACTACTTCAGCCTCACAATAACACAAATTCAATTTAGACTCTTCAATAGTTTCTACTCTTGATCCAATGATAGCTTCTTCTTCTAGGTCTTTGATCACAGCGGCTTCTACCACGCCTGTGAGGTATTTGCTCTGTATTGCGACTTTTGCCATCGGATACTCATGTTTGGTACCATTCATAAAAGTACATATCATGTTTCGACCTATGTATTCATCTTTCTTGATCAGACTCTCTCTTACAGCAACACAATTTGAACCAGTGTCAAAGACTCCTTTCTTTACACATCCATTAATTACAACTGGTCCCTGATATTTGTGTTCTTCTATTATACACTTTCCTTCTTGTTCAACGTATGCGGAACAGTATGAAATTACTGCCTCTTGTTTATCTCCATTTTCACTTGATTCCTCGTCGCATTGCATTGTTGCTACTCTATGTTCTCTCCCTGTCTTATCTTTCTCACTACACTGGGCTATTCTGTGAAATTTTGATCCACAGCGGAAACATCCCGTCTTCTGGGTTTCTGTTTCTACTCCATATTTCTTGTTGTCGGAGAACTTCCAATTACTCTTGAATTGATTTTTATCTCTGAACTCTCTCTGTTCTCTAAATTTGTTGTGAGAGTTGCTTGTATTCTCAAAACTCTTCTGCTTATTGTCCCTCGGTTGCGTTTTGGATTCTTTGTCTCTATTCTTCTGAGTATGAATCCATTTCCTTTCATCCGATTCTCTCGCTTCTATAAGGTTTTGGGCCTGTTCCAACATGTCCTCAAGATTTAGTTTCCCTTTCTCCTTTAGAAAGCGTCTCATATCATTGTCACACATAATGAAGAACTGGTCTCTCAGTATGAGTTGTTCCAAACCCTCTTTGTCTTCACTAAAGCCTGACATTTGATGCCACTGTCTTAAGTAACGTCTAAGTCTTCCTACATATTGTTCCGGAGTTTCGTCTTTTCCTCTAGGGCTTTGTTTAAACAAATTTCGGTACCCTGATTCTGACAATTTGAACCTTATGAGTAGTCTCTCCTTTAACTTTTCATAGTCTTGAGATTCTTCTATACTCATTCGTTCATACACTTCGAGCGCTTTTCCTTGAAGCGACTTCACTAGTGTCAGAACCCATAACTCATTCGGAACTCTGTATGCCGTACATGTCCTCTCGAATCTGAGGAGATAGGCATCTAAACAATCTTTTTCTTCTCTGAAGATGGGCATTTTAACATGTTTGGCATTATTTGCCTGTCCAGAATACTCTCCATCTCCATCAAGTCGTATCCTATCTCCATCTTCTCGTCTTGTCTCACGTGTCATCTGAAGCTCTAGCTCTTTAAGTTTTATCTCCTTCAGATTTTCCATTTCCATCCTCTTCAAATTCATTTCTTCGGAGATCCGTCTCTCTTCGGCTAGACGTAGCTTTTCTTCAACCTCACGCCTTTTATCTTCCTTTTGACTTTCCATTTCAGCTAGACGCAGCCTTTCTTCTTTTTCCATTTCCGCTAGACGTAGTTTTTCCTCAGCCTCACGTCTTTTCTCTTCCTTTTCAGCCTCGCGTCTTTTATCTTCCCTAATCTCATTCTGCCTGTCCTTGACATATTCTCTAACAGCATCTTCTGCGTATCCAAGGTCCTGCGCCACCTTAATCCACTTCTGAATCTCACCAGCCATTGCGCTATATCAATTTTTCTTTGATATAAGGCTCAAGATAAATTTCAGATTTCAAAGCTAGTTCACCTTGTTTATAACTTAAACACTGAACAACCTTGACCTGACCTAACTCTTACCAATAGTTAGCTTTTGCGATTTGCAACCGTTGACCTGACCTCACCTTCGACAACGTATGATTGGTCACAATTCAAAATTCAATTACGTCATGCGTATTAATGAGTACCGCAGACGACAAAATATGCTATATCTAGCGCGTAAGTAAATATCTCTGTTTACTTATTCTATCCTATCTAAATACACCTCTTGTGTCAAAGATATGATCCCAGATCGTTTTAATCAATGTCCTTAATTGATTATACAATTCAATCCCGGACGGGCCCCCATTTATGTAGCGCCACCCTATACTAAGAGTGCTTAGTGTTATGAATACACCCACGACTACTTTAGTTTTGCTTCATCTTGTCTTTACTGGACAAGTAAATGCATAGGCCTATCTATTTGACTAGGGAAATGAACAGAGAACACATGTGTATGCATTTAAATGAATATGAATATAATGTATATCAGTTAAAGCATGTAACAGTTCAAATTATAGTTATCCTATGTCTACTTTGCCTTATTCCCTACCTAGCCAGCATCTTTGCTATCTAGATTTTATTGCCTATTGCTACCTCCCAGTAAGACCCTTTAGCACGGAATGTTCTCACAGTTTGTTCCTCGTGGAAAAGCTGTCTTTCATCCGTTTGTTCATCTGATGAGTTCGCGGCTCCGTTCGCAAATCGCCTTGTTTCTCCCTCGTCGAAGCTCGACTATCCACCGTTCTCGTGACTTCTCGTAGCTTGATGTCTCTCCCAAAGAGACCGTCGTTACAACCCGAGTGTGTGCTTTACTACTCCAGAGTAACGTACACTTCACTCGCGGAATAACTCCTTAAGTCCGTTGACAAGATCGCTTCGCAAATGTCGACTTCCTATGATGGAAAGTCACGCTTCGTAACGGTTTGTTACGAGAGCGTTTCACTCGAATTATTCGATCCTCGCTGTCCAACGTCTCGACTTATAAACTCAACTGCATCGATCGTTTCGCAAAACCGATCAAACTGACTAACGATGCCCTCTCATCGACTTAGTCCAACATCTACCGAGTCGATCCACTCAAGATTTCTAGAACGTCTTGTTCAGTTGAAATCAAAAATCGAACTGCCGTATCTCCACGCCACGTCACCACGGTTGCTTGGTTACCGAGTCGTCATCCGCTTCGCCATAACGGTTTTGATCAGCTGTTCGTCCTGACCAATGGGGTGAGTCCACATCGTCTGCTGTCCTTTGCGTAGATATGATGAACCCCTCTATCTAATATTAATTAATCCCTACAATGCTGGCTTAGCTGCTGGCATTTTAATTAAGTTACATTTATGTAGCTCTACTATCCTACATTATATAATCTAAATAGATTCTTCTCTACACTGTAACATCTTATAGCATGTTGTGTAGCTGGGAATCATTGTGTGGTTTGGGAGATCATTACAGGGGCCACATTAAACGGTAAAAAAATTCGGAGGGCCGGATAACAAATTTTTAACTTTTTATAACGACTAACATGAAAAGAAGTTTACTTATTTATAATATATTAAATGCACTTTTGCTGTTACCAATGAGATACATGTATGTGACAGTGAACATGCATGCATTTAATTCACACGTTTCTTATAATCCGGAGTGATTGCGCTGCATGGTTGTAATTCACAATTTGAGTTCAAGTTTAGGTCACTTAACTGAGACCTGTACTTGGATTTGTTTATCTTCATAGCTGAAAATCTCTGTTGACAGATGTAAGTGGATGCAAATAACACAAATTGTTTGTACCGGGAGAGGCGCTTTATAAATGCCCATATACGATACGATACTAATATCACAAGCGTTTTTAAAGCAAAAGTTTGTAGATTTGAGAATTTTTCCTTCCTGAGCGAAGAAAAGATTGTTATCAGGTCTGATCCTTTGAGCTGTTCTTTGAGAACAATGTCACTTTGTGGGTCGGTTAACTCCAGCTGAAGTTCCGTATATGAACTGATTGACAATGTAAAAGGTGAACGGTATAATAGCCTAAGCACAGCAAATTCAGTCTCAAGTGATTTTAAATCCACAAATCGTTTCGAGAACTCTTCTGTCAAACTTGACAGCTGAAGGCTATATTTTTCCTAAAGATGAAAGAACAAAACTACCGGAACTTTCCTACCCTGCAGTTTGCAACTTTCATCTGCTTTGAAAGCAACATTAGAATTGCTTAAACGGATTTCACTTCTGCGTATACAGATCATGTGCAAAGACCTCTGCATGGAAGTGGGGCTGATCGGCAGAGTTCATGCATAGAGTTATTGTTAAAGACGAGACCGGAATAGTAAGCAAGAGAGCAGCGCCACTAGTCTTGCGTAAACGAAGAAAACTTCTCGAGGTCTGATTTTTTTTAAATTCTGAAGAATTGTGGGGGCCGGATAAAAAGTGTTGGCGGGCCGGATCCGGCCCGCGGGCCGTAGTTTGCCCACCTCTGGTTTAGATCCCTCTGTCTTCGAATTCCTTCAGCATACAATAGAGCTAAGTTGAGGTAACCGGGTCATTCAGAGGCATTCGTCAAAAACAAATGACCAGCTCTTTTGACCGTCACTGTATCGATTAAGCTGCGAACATAGTTCGAGAATTCGCATTTTTACGAATTTTAACAATTCTAATATTTCACGAATTTTAACGAATTTTAAAATTGGCAACGAATTTTAATATTTGTTTACTTCTCAATTTTTTAAGCGAGTAAATGTTAATGTCATAGGCAATCAATCAATCAGCAGTAAAAGATAGCTGACTAGCAACACAACAGTAACTGAATTTCAGTAGTCTTGAACTTCGAATTCTATCATAGTTGGGGTGTGTGACTGTGTCAGTCAGCAGAGCGAGAAACCCCAGTTCCCACGCAGTGACCAGCCAAGCAATGACACAGCTTGCAACCATCAAGAGCAGGCGTTTCGATTCTACACATAGCAGCGAGCATCTTGCACGGTAGAGACAAGTGTCGTACTGAAACTTATTCGGTTATTGTAGACAAGCTGCTGATGTCGCTATAGGGCAGAGAAAATAATGAAGCTCATTGTGTATTCAAAGTTGTAGGTAGGCCTAACAGATTGCGACAGAAATGAGCTTTCGAGAAGATTCGACAATTTTCAGTCAGGCTGACCACGACATACACAAGATTATGCAGTCTGATACATCAAAGACAAAATGTTTCACCTTGCTGATTTTGTAAAATCAAGTGGTTGTGCCACTCCTGCTGCTTTTATAGCTGTGCTACTGTACACCGAGAACCATCTCCAAACATTCCCCCAATGCTTCTATCGCTCTGCGTATGTTCGTATCGTAATCCTATCGCACTGCACTCGTAAACTAAATTTTTAAAGAGCTACTCTAAAGCTAAGCGCAGGACACCAGCTGTTTCGCTACTAATTTGAGCAGCACGACATACAGCATTGACCATTTCTCTGCTACAAGTCAATTGTCCTTGTCTGCACGGCATTCTCATCATTCCATGCTCAGTACGTCTAGGGACCCGTGTATAATTAGTGTAACGATTCTGTCGTCACAACGTCTCTGTATCACTGTTTCCACTTAACTGTATGCGCTATATGAAGAAACATTACGTAATGGCTATTTTTAGTTCGTAGCTATTTTTAGATCGCTGCTGTGCGCAACAGATCTGCGCAGAAGGAAGTTTGGTTGCTGCCGTGCGTGTAGGACGAGAAGTCGATGCATGTTTTCGATTTAAGTTCTTATCTTAAGATAATCGAATATTCGTAGTCTTAGGTTGATCAAATGTCGGTTTGGTATCCTTACTACAATATGTCATATCTTTTGGCCGTAAATTGTTGAGATAATTGCCAAGTTGAAATGTGTAAGTGAGGCCCCTGTCCCGTACCACGTATCTTGCCCTTTAGAAGTAAGAGTCACCATTTTGAGTCACTTGATGTTTTGTAAGACTTAGGTTGAATATCGATGTAAAATCCTGTTTCGGAGCATAAGAATCGTCCGCTATTTGTGATCGCTTTCGGCCTAGATAAAGTGTGGCCATAAGGAGATTAGAGCTCATAGGATTTGATCTTTGTTAAGTTTTGACCTTTGACCTCTGTGTTTAATGCTGGTTGATGCATTGTGTGTAATAGTCCCGTTGTCTTTGATATAGATGTAGATAGGATTTGCTGCATAGTAGAATAAGTTTAAATAGTTAATTGAACTTGACATTGGTAGTATAGAAGTTCTCTGGATAGTGAGAAGAAACTCTTTGTTTGAACTCTGAACTATACTGATATTTGTAATTTAAGTCAAACTGACACCTTTATGTTTTATTAAATCTTATCATATGGCCAATCAACCAGATTCTCTTCTTGCTTCTTTGTTGGATAGTGCTGGGTTTAGACATAGTTTGCTCCAGCAATTCCCCCAATTAGCAACTGATAGCAGATTTAGAAATTCAGTAAATGAAGAAGTGGAAGACGAAGAAGAGGTTGTTCAAAGTCCAAAGGCCCATTCACTTAGTCACCATAGCCCTCCACTACCAAAAGCGAGGTTAACCAAAGAGAATGAAGAAGAAAATGAAGAAGAGGAGGTGGAGGACGAAGAAGAAGTAGAAGAGGTAGAAGAAGAGGGTGGGGACACCATAAACCCTGAGTATAGGGGAAATCCTATGTTTGTTTCCTACTCGGAAACCACGGACACCCACAGGTCATGCCCTGGTGATGAAATAGAAATGATGACGTCATTGCCCTTAGAGGAACCGCCTAATGTCACTATGCCTAGACGTAGTAAGCGCCTGTCTGGGTTGCCACCCACCTATTATGGTCCTGAGCACAGGGGTTCGAATCCTCAGGAAATGCACGACCGGCAGTCCTCATCCCGGCGTTTGACGACCGCCGCCGCTAGGGGTCGCCCCGCCACATTTGGTACCAGAAGTGGGGTACTTCCGGTTGCACTTCCGGTTATGTCAGGACGTCCGCTAAGTCCACTCCAACCTTCCTGCCCAGATGAATCAGTTTTTCCAGTCCATTTTCAGTTCACAGGCACACAGGACCGTGTTAACATGGATATGCCTAGTGTAATTGAAACTGATGGTCATTTACAGTATAGGTTGTCGCAAGATGATAGGTCCGTATACGTAGATGATCAGAGTAGAGATGATTATGATCGTAGACCTAGAGATTTAATTGCCTTTGAGAATGGTCAACTTTTAGATGTTGAGCCCCGTACTACATTGTCATGGTTTAGTGAGTTGGTCATTGACGCAGCAGGGGTTAAGCAATCTGAAGCCAGAGATGTTAGTCCACATGTGAGGATTAGAGATTCGTTTAGTCCTTTTGTTGATGATGAAGAAACTAATCCAGTTTGTCTAGTTTCAGATTCGAAGTCAAGGCTTGCCACAGCCAAGGATCGGGTCATTCACTCACCCTTCGTGCTCAGTGCTCCAGATGCGCATCCCGCTCACGCTGAGGTCATCGACCGTCGAGACACAACCTTTCCCATCGTCGACCCATTCTCGCCACGTCCTCTCGTGCGTCGTGCCGTGAAACCTAAAGAAAAGTCAACGTCAAGCGTCATGCCTCTCATTGCAGAACCCACATCCGCCTGGTCTGACCCACAGATGCCATCTACGACGTCCTACCAACGTGTCAGGCCACCTTCGTCCACCGTCGCTCCACGTTCTTCGGTTCCGCCCGTCGACTCAAAACGCCTCAATCCAAGTTCTTCATTCCGGCGCTACGTTCCACGGCATGACCACGCCTACCGTGTCATACCATCGTCGTCCATCGCTATTCCGTATCCACCAGCTACGTTTATTACCACGAAACAAAGAATTCCTCAGAATTTACCGTTGCCAAGCCACACCTCACACCTCCAGTATGATCATGACGCTACATTGTCTTCATCCACCACACTTCCGCATCCAACCATCACAGCCACCATTCCGAAACAACGAGTACCAATTCCACCATTGCCGAGTCAAGGTGACCGTCAACGCCAAGCTCCGACAGTGTGTTGCCACAGTCATTATCTGCCAGGTGAACCATATCCTGTGTTTACAACTCCAGAGTCACGTGACTTCGTCAGCGCCAGGTATGAATTGCCCTCCCGTCATGTCAATGAGACGTCATGGCTGCGGAATGAATATCCACCACATCAGAGAGATGATGGTTGCCGTCAGTCGCTGCTACCGTCATCTCAAGGTCAGGGTGCTGGTATGTCAGACTATCTTCCGGTTGCTGAATCGTATCAGCGGAGAAATGCCACAGAACCTGTCGACTTACTGAGGGAGATAGATAATCTAGTACAGGTGAGAGTACAGGCGTTGATGAAATCCTATGAACAACGAGGCGAATCAGAGAAACCTTCCCAGCGATTACACGATGAAACTTCCACAAGAGAATTGAAAAGAGAGCATCCCTTGTCCACAGATCGTCAACCTGAGAAAGAGAAGAAGGCGATGACGACGGTGAAAGATGTGCAGTCCACAGTGCCAACGTCTTCTGTCGTGACATCTGCTGTAACCAGAGCAGATACATCTACCAATTCCAAGAAGGAACCAGAACTCCCTCACTCCAATGATCCGCCTACCCCGTCCACCACGTCAGCCAGTACAGAGACCAAAGAAAAGACCACTTCGACTGTCCCACCATCAGTAAAAGCGAAACAGTGGATTAAATTAGGTTGTTACAACGGAACCAGTTCCATTGACGCCTTTTTAAGAAAGTTCGAGATATGTGCCAAGAACAATGCCTGGGACGATGATGAACGTTTGAACCAGTTATCGTGTTCGTTAACTGAGCCTGCGAACCAGATTCTTTGGGACTTTGATTCAGAATCAGTGTTGACGTGGAAAGATTTGGTGCAGAAACTTCGTTCCAGGTACGGGAGTGCAGATCAGGCTGCCGTGTACCAGGCACAACTTGGGACACGAAAGCAACGAGATGGAGAGGACCTGAGTTCCTTGGTACAGGACATTAGGCGGTTGCTGACTTTGGCCTATCCTGGACCAACGTCAGTTCATTCTGAAACCATTGCTGTCAGGGCTTTCCTGGATGCCCTGAAAGACAAACGACTTGCTCTGAAGATCCGAGAACGTGAGGTCACGACCCTTGACCAGGCGTTCAAACTGGCTGTTCGCTTGGATGGATATCGTCAGGCGGAAGAAGATCTGCATGATCATCAAGATCGTCGCCCAAGCAGAGTGAAAGTTGTAAAAGAAACAGAATCTTCCCCAGAAATGTTCCGTCGAATGATACGTGAAGAATTGGAAGCACAGCAACGTCGTCAGTTAGAGAAGATACGTGAAGAACTGGAACCACAACGTCGTCGTATGGAGCAGATGGAGAAAGCTATATCGTCATTACAGAAACCACGAATACCACGGTTACTAGACCAAACGTTTGTGAAAACAACTGCGCCTTCTGGTTGGTCAGCAGGGACGCAACCTGAACAATCAAGTGGACCGAGGTCAGGTAACAGGAACTTCCGCCGTGTGACAGGTCAATGTTATGAGTGTGGTCAAGAGGGTCACTACGCCCGTAACTGTCCAGAACGTCAACAGAGAAGACCGGAAGTTGAGCCTGAAGCCATCCGATCCGATCCAGAACCGTCCAATGTCCGTCATGTCGCTGGTAGTACAACGGCTTACCTACCGCTCAAAGTCAACGGGAGATCCATTCTTGCCTTGTTGGACACCGGAAGTGAACTTTGTCTTGTTCCGGCGTCAATGGTTGATAGAAGAGAAATCACTGGATCACAGCAGCTTCTTCGTGCAGCTAACGGGACTGAGATAAAAATCCTGGGAGAAGTCCAGCTTCGCTGTCAAGCAGCAGAATTTCAATTCATTGTCCCTTGCCTTGTAAGTGAACAATTGTCCGAGCTGATTCTTGGACTTGAATGGCTTGAGAAAAATGGTGCGCAGTGGAACTTTACTGACCGTTGGGTCAAACTCCAAGACTATGTGTTTCCATTATGTAGTCAACCACGCACTGGGAAGTGTCGGAGAATTGCCACCGCAGTCGATGTGAAGATTCCTGCCTTGTCGGAAATGAACGTTGCTGCCTATGCCATACTGCCAAATCTCCATAAAGACTCATCGTCATGGGCAACTCAACCACAGGTTTTAAACTCAGGATTGGTTGTGGCCGGAACGTTACTGCCAAATCGTGCTATAGACCTCGCAGTCCGTGTCCTGAATCCGACAAAGAAGGACATTCGCATTAAGAAAGGTGTCCAATGTCTAGTCGAGGATGTCACTGTAATAAGTCCAAGTGTCACAGAACAGTCGTCTTCAGGTTGTGCAGCCGTAACTGAAGTTTTTCGTGAGACGTTGGACGTAAACGAGGAGTCAGTGCTTGCACCTTTGTGGACGGAAGTCGATGAAGAGGTACCTGAAGAAGTCAAAGAACAGTTACGCTCCCTCATCCTTTCAAACAGAAAAGCATTTTCTCTCTCAGAATGGGACTTAGGTTTTACCGACGTCCTCCAGCATGAAATAGAAACGGGTAATGAAGCTCCTGTACGTCAGCCATTACGTCGTCAGCCATGGACGCTACTCCCAATCATAGATGCGCAAGTTGAACAGATGTTGAGCCAGAACGTAATTGAACCGTCCATGTCCGATTGGTCAAGCAATGTCGTAATGGTCCGAAAAAAGGATGGGACACCACGATTCTGTGTTGATTACAGAGCAGTCAACGCCAAGACCAGAAAGGACGCTTATCCGTTGCCGCTGATAAGTGAAAGTCTAGATGCCTTAACGGGAGCACGATGGTTCAGCACCTTTGACCTCCGGGCCGGATATTTCCAGATGGCTGTTCACCCACGTGACCGCCATAAGACTGGATTCGTAACTCGCCGTGGAAGTTTCCAGTTCCGGGTTTTACCATTTGGACTCTGTAACAGTCCAGCCTCCTTTTCCCGCATGATGAACCTTGTCATGGCCGGATTGAACTTTGACATTTGCTTGATTTACCTCGATGACATTATCGTATTTGCGTCTGACCTGGAAACTCACCTTGAACGTTTGACCAAAGTGCTAGAAAGACTGTCGTCCGTTGGATTGAAGTTAAAGCCATCGAAATGTCACTTGCTCCAGAAGGAAGTCCTATTCCTTGGCCACGTCGTAAGTGAGAAAGGAGTGGCTACGGATCCAGAAAAGGTTGAAGCCGTTAGAAGTTGGCCCACTCCAAAGAAAGTACGAGAAGTCCGGGCATTCCTCGGATTATGCTCATACTACAGGAAGTTCGTCCCAGAGTTTGCTCACATTGCTCGTCCATTACATGCTTTAACCAAGAAAGGAATCAGCTTCCACTGGACTGACGACTGTGAAGTTGCCTTCTGCCAGCTAAAGATGAAGTTGACTGAAGCACCTGTCCTGTCGTTACCCTCTGATGAAGGAACATTTGTGTTGGACACTGATGCTTCTGGTGATGCGATCGGAGCAGTGTTGTCACAGATGCAGAACGATTGTGAACGTGTGATCTGTTATGGTAGTCGTGTTTGCTCACCAGCAGAGAGAAATTACGACGTCACAAAACGTGAACTGCTTGCTATTGTGTATTTCCTAAAGACGTTTCGTCAATACCTGTTGGGAAGACCGTTCATTCTGAGAACTGACCACTCAGCGTGACTGGGATCAGCATCTCCCCCTCGTCATGTCCGCTTATCGCGCTACTGAGCACGAATCCACTGGTTACAGCCCCTGTCGCCTTTTCCTTGGAAGAGAAAATGTTTTACCACTTGATCTAGTTTTGGGAAATTGCTATGTAAATGATTTTGTTGCTTTGTCGATTGATGATTTTGTTGCTGCAAAAGAAAAGCAAATTAAAGTTGCATATTCACATGTAAGAGAATTTACACAGCGCCTTGTTACAACCCGAGCTGCCAGGTATAATTTAAGGGTTAAGCCTGTACAGTTTAAGATTGGTGATTGGGTGATGTACCATTATCCCAGGAAGAGAGTTGGAATAAAGGAGAAGTGGTCGAAATTTTATGTTGGGCCTTATAGGGTTATGTCCCAAGTTAGTCCGGTGCTATTCCAGATTCAGAAATCGAAGAGAGCTCAACCTAAGTTGGTTTACATTGACAAGCTTAAGAGGTACCATGGAGAGATTCCTAAGGATTGGGATGCTGTCCAAAGTAATGTCTCGGAAGAGATAGATGTGGGAACCCTGGTAAATGAAAGTGACAGTGTTGACCAACCCATGTCCAGGCCTAGAAGAGATATTAGATGTCCCGTCAGATTTAGAGAAGATCTTGGGTAAATGATAAGTATAGCCCATCATCTTTGTCTTAGTTTTGTCTTGTTAGTTAGCTTTTTCTGGCTTTGTGAATTGAAGCAGGTATTAGTTTGTACTGAGTTGTTTTACTGTTTGATGATAAGTTGATTTCCTAATTGTTGTGAGTGAGACTTGTCGAGGTTTTGGTTGTAATTGATGTCTTTGATAAGGAGAGATCACTCAGATGGTAACCAAAATTTGGTCACTGGTTCCCAAATTTTGTCCAGAGAGATAATGTAACGATTCTGTCGTCACAACGTCTCTGTATCACTGTTTCCACTTAACTATATGCGCTATATGAAGAAACATTACGTAATGGCTATTTTTAGTTCGTAGCTATTTTTAGATCGCTGCTGTGCGCAAAAGATCTGCGCAGAAGGAAGTTTGGTTGCTGCCGTGCGTGTAGGACGAGAAGTCGATGCATGTTTTCGATTTAAGTTCTTATCTTAAGATAAGAATATTCGTAGTCTTAGGTTGATCAAATGTCGGTTTGGTATCCTTACTACAATATGTCATATCTTTTGGCCGTAAATTGTTGAGATAATTGCCAAGTTGAAATGTGTAAGTGAGGCCCCTGTCCCGTACCACGTATCTTGCCCTTTAGAAGTAAGAGTCACCATTTTGAGTCACTTGATGTTTTGTAAGACTTAGGTTGAATATCGATGTAAAATCCTGTTTCGGAGCATAAGAATCGTCCGCTATTTGTGATCGCTTTCGGCCTAGATAAAGTGTGGCCATAAGGAGATTAGAGCTCATAGGATTTGATCTTTGTTAAGTTTTGACCTTTGACCTCTGTGTTTAATGCTGGTTGATGCATTGTGTGTAATAGTCCCGTTGTCTTTGATATAGATGTAGATAGGATTTGCTGCATAGTAGAATAAGTTTAAATAGTTAATTGAACTTGACATTGGTAGTATAGAAGTTCTCTGGATAGTGAGAAGAAACTCTTTGTTTGAACTCTGAACTATACTGATATTTGTAATTTAAGTCAAACTGACACCTTTATGTTTTATTAAATCTTATCATATGGCCAATCAACCAGATTCTCTTCTTGCTTCTTTGTTGGATAGTGCTGGGTTTAGACATAGTTTGCTCCAGCAATTCCCCCAATTAGCAACTGATAGCAGATTTAGAAATTCAGTAAATGAAGAAGTGGAAGACGAAGAAGAGGTTGTTCAAAGTCCAAAGGCCCATTCACTTAGTCACCATAGCCCTCCACTACCAAAAGCGAGGTTAACCAAAGAGAATGAAGAAGAAAATGAAGAAGAGGAGGTGGAGGACGAAGAAGAAGTAGAAGAGGTAGAAGAAGAGGGTGGGGACACCATAAACCCTGAGTATAGGGGAAATCCTATGTTTGTTTCCTACTCGGAAACCACGGACACCCACAGGTCATGCCCTGGTGATGAAATAGAAATGATGACGTCATTGCCCTTAGAGGAACCGCCTAATGTCACTATGCCTAGACGTAGTAAGCGCCTGTCTGGGTTGCCACCCACCTATTATGGTCCTGAGCACAGGGGTTCGAATCCTCAGGAAATGCACGACCGGCAGTCCTCATCCCGGCGTTTGACGACCGCCGCCGCTAGGGGTCGCCCCGCTACATTAGTATGGAGCCCCCGAGTGGTTATTCCGGCCCTGCTGCAGTGCTGCCCTCATGTGCCGAGGCTAGGAAAGTGAAGTCGCTATCACATTTCCAACCCATCATGGAGTGTCCTCAGGGTACGGCCACACCTTTTGAATCCGTCAATGCTTTTCGATGCCTCAATTACAAGAACACTCGACTGAGGCCACTTAGGCATATAATGTCTAGAGACACAGTAATGTCTGCTCTTGGAAGATACAATGTCTAGAGACACAATAATAATGTCTGCTCTTGGAAGATACAATGTTTATAGACACACTAATGTCTGCTCTTGGAAGATACAATGTTTAGAGACACAATAATGTCTGCTCTCGGAAGATACAATGTTTAGAGACACACTAATGTCTGCTCTTGGAGGATACAATGTCTAGAGACACAGTAATGTCTGCTCTCGGAAGATACAATGTCTAGAGACACAATAATGTCTACTCTCGGAAGATACAATGTCTAGAGACACAATAATGTCTACTCTCCGAAGATACAATGTCTAGAGACACAATAATGTCTACTCTCGGAAGATACAATGTCTAGAGACACAATAATGTCTACTCTCCGAAGATACAATGTCTAGAGACACACTAATGTCTGCTCTCGGAAGATACAATATATAGAGACACACTAATGTCTGCTCTTGGCAGATACTGATACCACAAGTGTGGTCCGGAAAGAATCAACTGCACAATGTCTTACCCGTCTGACGAGACGAAGGCCCAGTATAACTAGAACGATATCCGTGCCATCTCCTGTTTGTCCTGCTTCTTCTCCTTCCGATTCGTCTCCTTTTCCAAAATGAAATTCGCGGGAAAACGCCAGTAAACAAGGTCTCGACGCAATTCGGTTGAAATCAAAACGTGTTGCTAGGTAACGTTAATTACGTAATGGGTCACGTGCCATGTAATGCCTTAATCACGAAACTAATTAGCGCCCTCACGCTGAGCGCCGGACACCAGTTTATTCACGAGTGCTGAGTCACGTCAGAGGGACCAAGTTCAAGTAGACCTACTTGTAGAACATAACGAAATAATAGTAACATCAACTATTCATTATTAATGGTAAAATAATTATTCATTAATTAGTAATGGTAATATTAGTGCCTTATAACAGTAGCTCAGAATATAGGCCCTATGGACTACTTCGAATGGGGTCAACAAAAATATGTTATTAACTGTTAACGACCGAGGAACTAAGAGGTCGGAGTTCAGCTGCAGGAAGGGATTGGCAAAAGCTGGCTTTCCTAAAATCCTAATCCAAACTAATCCTATCCTGATCCATCCACTCCACCGTTACACCTCGAGTCCTTCTCTGGTTTTCTGACAACCAAATCTTCTTCTCCCCACGTTGTCTTAATAACCCCTCTGACCTAACTATAGGCCTAGTGCCTGAAATACTCTGACATATCAACAGCACGCTCTTCCTCAATTAACTGTCCTTGAACTGGCAAAATTTTACGTTTTAATATGAAATCGTGTCTAGTTGACAGGAGCTAATCTCTCAAAAATTCACACTACACTCCAGACAAGTCAACTGCACACTTAGTGTCTGAAAACAGACGATATGTTATGCCCTCCTCTGACCTGCTGTAGCGCTCGTGATTAGCCGGTCAAGTAGCCATTTACGAATTAAGGTTACGAAGAGGTCATTTCGTGTGCCATCGGCGGTGCCTTGTGCATTAGACACTGGCGCAATAGAAGCTACTAATTGCAATTACTTCATTATTCACCTATTGATTATTTCTTTTGTAATAATGATCAGCAGGGTAACATTTTGCTTTTCTTGATAACCAGTGACAACACCATTGACACATCAACCTGTAATCAGAAACAAACCTCAAAGATCTTCAAGCACCATGATTACAAACAGGTCAGTTCAGAGTACAAATTGCCCTTCGTTCATCGTTGAAGGTCAAATGCATTTCACATCTGACCTTGACCTTTGGCTCCATCTGCAGGAAGTCTTTCTATTAATCCAACTAACTCATCTTTACAGATTAATTAAAAATTCAACTCATCAAAAATACAACAATAGCGATTGACAAGTAACAGCGCAATAACGACGGTTCATGCAAACGCGACTGCAACCTCAAAACAATTACCGGTATAAAAATTAATTAAATTTTCATAATCATGCGTTAATACGACACTGTCCTTCAGATCTCATTTACAATTATACGCAGTTCAGTTCAATCGTCTAAATATCCGTTTCTCGTTTTCATGACGAATATTGAAATGATGTCAGCACCAGTTGATTCAGTATTCATTATGTGTTTATTAAGCTCCACTATCCAATGACTAAGCATCAATCAATGGCACTTTATCAATTGTGAGTAAAGGACATGCTCAAGGTTCCTACATAGTAACTGTCATAGAGGAAAAGGAGGATTGAACCCGTACTCTCCGCATCACAAGGTGAACGCTCTAACCAATTGGCTATCATGTCCACAAACTGTCACCAAATTCGACAACTTTCCAATCGACGTAGCATAGAATTCATAGTTGCCGAGCACAGAGTCCAAATTAAACCCAAAGACCTTTGATATTGCGAAGATAACGAGTGTTCAGTTGGCCGAGAGATTTGGCGCGTTCTCCAAGACACATTCACATCCACAACCAGAAGCACAGTGATCATGTGACATGAACCAGTCCATCATGTGCAACGTGTGGCCACCGTGGCCGCAGATCAGGCACATTGTAGACAAACCTAAACAAGAGATCAGTCCAATAACCAATCACTGCCAATCAAATAATCAATCACCTTCAATCAAATAACCAATCACTGCCAATCAAATAATCAAACAGCTTCATTCAAATAATCACTTGTACATATAACATAGCATTGATCATGTCAAATATAAACATTCAATTAATACGTCAAATATATTATCAGAGTGCTTTTGTGACGTACTTGAAATGTAGCATATTAATTGTCCTAATACACACATCATTAATCTAATCCAATTAATTCTAATCCAGCCTAATCTAGCAAGTCCTTATATATTAAATTTAATCGAAACTTTAATTTAAGTCCATCACATAATCTAATCAGCCTGGTCAGCTGCATTGGCTTCCTGTTCATTTCAGAATAAGATTAAAACTGGCCCGTCTGACCTATAAAACCGTCACAACGAGCACTCCTACCTACCTTCAACCACTAGTTTGTCCGTAAATCCGTCCCACAGTCTGCGATCTTCGGGTATGGGTCTTAGTTGAGCCCCAATATAGCACTGTCATGGGCTCTCGTGCATTCAGTGTGGTTGTTGTTCCCAAGGAATGGAATCGAACACCAATGGCTGTTTAATGCTCGAACTCTATCTCTTCCTTTAAGAAATGACTCAAAACTCACTATTTCTTATTGCCTTTCATACATCTGGATATCTAATTGCTCTTCACCTGGTGACTGACTACGCCTCAGATTCACATTTCTTTGTGACTTTGCGCGCATTAGAAAATGTTTGTGAAGAAAACGACCTCCTGACCTTTGACCTTCATTCGACAGAGAACGCAGACAAGAGTGAAGGAGAGTGGACTCGTCCAGCTGTTCTTTCTCTTCTCAGGTGATGACGTAATCCGTTCAATACCTGTCCAGCAAAATCCAATGTTAATCACAAAACACACACAAAGGCATAAACACAAACAATGACACAGACTGAAACACACAGAAACATAGAGAAAGACGCAGAAAGAACAATACATACAGAACGACACACACGCACGCAGACAGACAGAAAGACCCTTACTACACAGCAACAACTAATCGACACACACACAAAATGAAACACAAAGACAGAAAGTGAGAGACGTACAGACTAACACAGAGAAAGCGAGAGACATTAAAACGAGATGCAGACAGACAAACAGACAGGCAGCCAAGAGGAAGTCAGACTTGCAATGCGACACAGAGATGCAGCTCACTTAGTGACATAGAAATGCAATAAAGTGGTCATCATCATCATCATCGCCACCGCCTCCGCCACCGCCACCGCCACCGCCACCACCACCACCACCACCACCACCACCACCACGATCAGGCTCCCATGCAATCTGCGACATGAGCTTCTTCTATTTTTCATGCTTTTATTTCGCAAGCAGTTCAAGAGAATTCGGTTCGATTGTGATCTTGTGTAAATGGGTCGGGAGCACCTCTCATGAGTTTCCGTGAAGAGGCGCTATATAAATAAGCACTTACGAGTGCAATTACAAGCATCATTCATCGTCTTACAAAAGGTCGAGGTCGGATCGAGTGGCTGTGTGGACAGGAAATGGAGAAGTTCTGCACGTTGGTTCATCAGACCCCATTGGAAGAGGATGCTCGCGTAGGCTGACTTAAACAGATCGTACTGAACACCAAGACTCACATCCAACAGACCCCTAACAATAACAACAACAAAGACCTATTATCATTATTATTATTATTATTAATTATTTAACCCAAAGGATGAAATCCACAGTATATGGAAAACTACTTTAAACAAGGAAGAATGCATTTCTTGGATGGATAGTCTTAGAAGACGTCAGGTTCCTCAAAAGTATTCTTCAGAGTTGCCCTCGCAGTTGTCTTAATCATTGTCTAAATCATTGTCTTAACCATTTTCTTAACCATTGTCTTAACCATTGTCTTGGTTGTTGTCATTTTAATTGTTGTCTTAGCAGTTGCACTGCCTTAATTGTTGTCCTAAGCAATGTCTTGGCTGTTGTCATAAGTGTTGTTCTAAGTGCTGTACTGTTGTACAACAACCAATTATTATTATTATTATCATTATTAATCACCTATCAATGTTTATCCAATGCTCCCTCTCTCTTTCTTCCTTTAAGAAATGCCTCAAACTCATCTTTTCTCATGGCTTTCAAACACCTCGATATATAACTGCTCTTCACCTGGCGACTGACTAACCATGCCTCTGATTCGCATTTCTGTGAACCCTTGCGCACGTTACAAATGTTTGCAATATTAAGAGCGGACTGACCCGGTTGGGCTTTTTCCATTCGCTTCACTGTCCGAATTTTCCATCATATTGTCTCCGTCTGTTGGGAATGAGTCCATCGAACGTCACCTCCGACCAACTGTTCGACCGACGCATCTTACGCACAGCTGATCAACAGACACACAACAGTACAACACTTATGACAACAGTCACGACAACAGCCAAGACATGGACAACAATTAAGGCAACAGGCAATCAACTGATAAGACAACAGTTAATATGACAACAACCAAGACAACAGTTAAGACGATGATTAAGACAAAGATTATGACAATGATTATGATAATAATTAAAATAATGATTAAGATAACAATTAAAGTCTTAAGATAGTGATTTAAGTAGTGAAAATGCAGAAATGCAGACTCTGATGATGATGATGATGATGATGATGATGATGATAATGACTATGATGATGATGATGATACAATGACAATAGAATAGATCTTGACAATGATTTCATGCAGCAAATTACATCATAGAAGCATCATTTAAACATTTCTACCCAATGAAACTATTTGGATAGAAATGTTGGTTAAAAACTTGAAACAATGCAACGTGAAAAACTCAAAATAAACAAGAACTTTATCAAACGAAAGATCTCTTCAAGATTGTCACTGCATTAAGAATTCCGAGTTTCAATGTTTATCTACATTCAAACAGAAAACACAGTTATTCTCAAGAATTTCCAAGACACAGAGCCTATTCATCTCTTTGGAACGAAACTATTCTATGCCAGATAACCCGCGATGATTCCAAGGGCTGTGCACAATCACAACAATGCTTTAACGTATCAACCGTTTAATGGAGCAAATTAGTAAATTTCAGGTCCGTTTTTTCTAATTTAATGTATTAATCTCTGTTTCAGAATTCTTAGAAATACTGGAAACTTCTGTGTTTTCTGGAACGACCTTGAATCTTTCTTGATGCTGTTTGCTATTAAATCTCAATTTTGTTCCACATATATTTTCTCTACTCTAATCATTCATTTATCCATTCTAATCATTCTTAATCAAAATTTCATTCCATTTAAATGTTTCTACTCTAAACATTCACTAATTTTCACCATTCATCTGTTCAATTCAATATTCAAACGGTCATCAAATAATTCTAAATTGAAATTTCATTCCACTTAGATTTGTACTTTAATCATTCCAAAACTAAATTTAAATCTGCACAAATTAGGTTGCAAGATATCTACACATAGAGAAGCAAGATGATGAGGCATAAACAATTAAACATTGTTTATTAGATATCTACTTAACACACATATTAGTACTTTGTCAAAAGTAAAAAAGAACCACGTTAGCTGTCAATATTCAAAGCAAACCGAAAGCCACAAACACAGGAATATTATTTGGTCAACAGAGAAGAAATATAAAAAAATATCATATTTGAATATAAAACGATTTGAAGATATCAGAAAAATGACAATTTGAAAACTTTTCTGAATTTGTTTCACAGATGACCAAATATTTCCCGTTTCTAAACTAAACTTAAACACAACGGAAATAATACAGGATCGTCTACGTTAATCTTACTAACATCCAACTACAGTCAGCCGAAATCACTATAAAATCTTCGTCTTGGACGACATATCATGCAAAGGAGAGAGAGTACATGGACAACTCGCCAAGGGACACTGTCACAATTTGTCACAATTTGCCAGAGGAAAATTTAGCCACAGGAGAATTTCGTATAATGCAGCCTGTTTATTGTTGAAGTAGAGAAGCAGAAATAAGAACAAGATCACAATGCAGTTTGGATTTTCTGTCTGTGGTAAATGAAATCTCTGTGGAAACGAATCCTTGGTAAATTCTTTAGTGATGAAATGTGCTGTAGTGAATTGTTTTAATGCTGAAATGTGCTGAAATGAATTGCATAGCACTGACATGCATTGCAGTAAATTGTTAAGTGCTGAAATGAGCTGCAGTGAATTGTTTAGTACTGAAATATGCTGTAGTGAACTGTTGAGCGCTGACCATTGCTGAAGTTAATTGTTAAGTGCTGAAATGAGCTGCAGTGAATTGTTTAGTGATGAAATGTGCTGTATTGAATAACTTAACTCTGAAATGTGCTGCAGTGAATAGTTTTATAGCACTGACATGTGCTGCAGTGAAGTGTTTAGCGCTGATATGCACTGCGGTGAATTTTTAGTACATTGTTAGTAAGTTGTTAGTGTTGACATGCGTTGCAGCGAATTGTTTAGTGCTGAAATGTGCTGCAGTTAATTGTTTAGCACTGAAATGTTCTGCAATCAATTGTTTAATGCTGAAATGTGCTGTAGTGAATTGTTTAGCACTGAAATGTGCTGCAGTGAATAGTTTAGTGCTAAATGTGCTCAAGTGAATTGTTTAGTGTTGACATGCACTGCAGTAAATGTTTTGCACTTAAATATGCTGCAGTGATTTGTTTTAGCACTGACATGCACTGCAGTGAATTGTTTAGTGATGAAATGTGCTTAAGTGAATTGTTTAGCGCTGAAATACACTGCAGTGAAATGTTTAGTGCTGAAGAGAATTATTTAATGCTGAAATGTGCTTCAGTGAATTGTTTAGCACTGAAACGTGCAATAATATATTGTTTAGCATTACTAAGTAGTGTTATATGGGAAAAGGACTACATGATAGATACTACAAAATATGTACTACATAATATGTAGTCAATTAGTATTAGTAATGCTAAATGTAGATTTTGTATAATGTTTGGCATTAGTTACGATTGTCTCATAACTGAGTATGTTTCAACTGTGCACCAGATTGAAAGAAATATGTATGTATGCAAGTATGTATGTTAGTACATGTTGTTTCGTCTAAGAGAAAACAAGAAAACTTTGAATAAAAGCAGAAGATGGAAAAGTAGTAATAAGTAACCAATCCAACTGGACTGTCCACTCAAGAATTAAGGACAACCATGAAACTTAATCACGATTTAAGACCAAAACAACTTAAAATTCTCTTAAATATCCGAAATTTCATGCTATAAACTTATAAGGAATGGATAGCAAGTGGGAGAAAAGTCTGTGACAATTAAGAACAGCGGTGTAATTTCACCGAATCCCATCGCCTGCTACACAAGAGATGAAGGCATAGACACAGAGAGTGCGAGATGTTTCTCACAAGAACAACTATGAAATATAACAACTAATAAGACAAACAACTAAAGCTTTGTCAGTGGTTAAATTGGTCGTCCAGAGGTGGCGGATCTCCAAATTTTTGTAAAGCACAAACATAAGTCTTTCTGGCTAATCTATAACTTATATTCGCTTTTCGTTATTCTGATAAAACTAAAAATGCATGAAATATGATGCGCATTATCGATTACTGCAACCAAAGATATATTTATGTGAAGGACCTCCACGTTTAGGTGATGGGTCTCCACTTTTAGGTAGAGGATCTCATAGTTCACGTGGCGGATCTCAAACCAAAGGTGCCAGATCTCAGATCCAGCAGGATCAGGCTGAATTTAACCACTGGCTTTGTACCTGAAGACTAGCAACGACATCCGGGAAGCTATTCATTAAAACTAGAAGCATGCAGCTGAGAAACACTCGGACCAGAGGAATCTCGCACGACCTGTGAACCACCTTCTACTCCGGATGGTCACATGTCGTATTCAACCGGTCTGTGTCTCATAACCAACAAAACCCTCTTGAAAGCGAAATGAGATGATACAGGAAAAGCCGAGCGACAAAGACAACTGAAATGTCTTCTGTCCAAGCAAACCTTATCTATGTGTCTGGAAACAGAAATATCTGTACGGCTGATCATCACCACCTAGAGACACATAGGGTATGTACCCAAGGGGCATCTTACCATGCAAGACCGGTCTACTGATACCCTTTTATCATATTGATACCCCTAAGACAATGTACCGTTTTTTTGACAGGCCACAAAAGACAACTAGCTAATAACACTTTTTTTCAGAAAGACACTGCACAAGACAGCCTTATGCTAATGACACCCTATACGAAACTGACCAGAAAAGGAACAGCTTAGAAAACTTGGTCACAGTTAAATTTCATTGGGAAATTTAATCTACCACATGACCAGCAACGAAACCAGCTCAGAATGGGTCGCAAAAAAACACAAGTCAATCTGAATTTGGCAACTGAAATAAACAGATGATCAGCCGACTGTAAGAAATGGTAGGTCGTAGCAAGTGCATCAGAGAAGACTTAATAGGATAGCAAAGTTTCTAAAGAAATGAAGAGACCCAAAGGCCCCTGCCAATGCATCCAACGCGGTTTAGCCTCTGTCAAATCTCGAAATGAAAGAACAGAGAAATGAAAGTCGATATAAAGGGTTCTAGCGTGAAATGAGAGCCTGAACAAAGGAAGGGTTAGTGCTGGGACTGTGCAACAGGGCAGATTTGCAACGGGATTTTGGCTGAATGTCGGAGAACATTAGCATAACTAACTACAACGTCAATTCAAACAACGGCCGCACTTACTATAACTCCATCCTTTCAGCGACGTATCAGTCGAATGTATTGTGTGATACGCATTATACTGTCGAACAACACAAGAAATATATGTTAAGTGGACTAGAGCACAACAGTACTCAGCGACTGGGCAAATCCCACATCTGACCATTTTCTCCACAGACTGACCATAATTCTGCCCAGTGGAAAACAGGAGACCAAGAGATTTGTGCTCAAATTGGCAAACATCTAAGAGAGTCTGGAGTTAGGAATACCAAAATGCACCTCTTCTCTTCCAAAGACAATTGAAGCTTCAAATTAAAGGAGATGAATTTCACAGAAAACAAATAAACATCCAAAAATTGAAATCTTGAATCAGTGAGTATGAAATTAAAATATTTGTATGTGATTGAGAAATTTAGAGATGAAAAAAATTTTGGAATTTAAACTTCAGAATTTAAAAGTTTACAAGTAACAGAACCAAATGCAATGTCCCTCCCAACTTCTAAAGACAATTCCCAACTTTGGAAAGAACACCAGAACGAGAAATGCAATCCTAATGACCGTCTCCCAATCTGAGCACTCATCATCCGACCTGTGTTGAAAATCACCCTGCAACAGAGACCTGAAGATAATGGCTGAAAGCAGTCAGGCCAAGCTGAAGCGCATTCACATCAGCTGTAACTCAAAGAAACAATAATTAGCTGAAAAAAACAAAATTAAAGGTTAGTGTACCACTGAAAACGTCTATAAGAAAATGTGTAGCGTCTTCTGAGAGAAATCTAGAAGATCCTGAAATCTAAGAAAAGTATAATAACTGTCAAGAAAACCTGCAGTACAGTTAGGAGCATCTGATGAATTTAGGCAACCAATACAATTTAATTTGGCATCAGCCAACTGTTATTTGCTGATCAGCAGCCCTAAAAATCAATCGATCCCTATAAATATTTCAGAATTTCCTTCATTTTTCTTGTCTATTTTTTCAGTTTTTAGTCACCACAATTTTACAGAAACAGACCCCAAAAAATCAAACTTATCGGAAGTTTAACCGACTTCCTATGTGCACAGTTTAAATAAAAGCTGTGACAACTTGTATCCAAATAACTGAACTTTGTGCCACGAATCAGCACGCGTTAAGCATTTACCGACCGTTCAAGTGTTAAGCTGTGGGGTATATTATTTCTTTTTTATACAAATGTCCACACTTGAAAAACAATTTTTGAAAGACTTTTAAATCACTTAGTGCTATTGATCAGCTTTTGAACATAGAAAACAAAGAGCCAGCAAAACGACCAGTAAAGAAAAGTTGACTGAAAAACCTCCCTGCCACCAAAGACCTCCAGCAATAGCGCACTGCAGCATCAAGAGATGAACAGTTCATTTATCTAACACCTTTACTTGGTCTCTCAATGGCGCCTGAGAGAACGAAGGATCGCCTGTATCGTGTGAGCATCACAAGTGAAATGCTTAGAGCGCGATCGGATGAAACCTGTAAATCGGATTCCATTAATCATCAGCTAATCAATGACGATGCTTTGTCTCAAATCAAATCCAACTTACATGTGGCCGCGTTATTGTTGACAGCATCAGTGTCAGATTTCAAAATATATGTAAATGGTTCAGTCTATAAAATAGTCAAAATCAACTTCTATACTGAATAGAATCACCAGAAGTTAACAATAATATCAGCAGAAGAAAATCAAAATAGTTCAAGGGTCATTCCATATCAACTCGACTGTAGTAAAGTGAAATGTGCCAACCTTAGATTCTGATATTTGGCCACGCGTATGTACACAGATATGTCTCATGAAGGCCTCCAAGTGTTTCAGACCTCAAAACTTAGAACATGCAGTTTATAGTACCTGAGATATGAGGCTTATAATGATACACCTGTGGTTGCTTGGTTTTCAGTGGCATAGCTCATTCAACTAACCTCTTTTATGGTTTCCAAGGCACAGTGTTTCTGCAACTATTCCATGTAAAAGTGTGAAACTGTCCAAATAGCTTCAGTTTCTTCTTTGCTTTCAGGAAACTTAAAATGCTTAGCTCCACATAACATATATTTCGATGTATGTTGTGGCAAAAATTGTAAATGTTTGGCAAAATGCAATACCTAGGAATGAATACATGCTGAGATACTGTTGTTCCACTTTCTTGTTTTCGCATTAGTGTCTTTGCACATCGATAAACGTCTTCACAAGTATTCAATCCCGCGACTGTCAGGTATTTCTCAACCAATTAAATTGCTCTTACTGCAATATAATTGCACATAAAAAGTACATTCATTCACAGTTGCTGGTCCCTCCATCTGGAACTCTCTGTAACTCCTCTTCTTTGCAACTCTCCTATCGAGAGACTGTCTTTCGCTCTAAAGAGGAAACCTACCTCTCCCACTCTTCTTATGGCTCTTAATGGTTTCCCGGTTTCACTACACACTCCTCAACTTTGATAGGAGGGCATAATCAAATTACAGTTTTATTGCAACAGTATAAAATCATTATACTTCTAGATACGCTACCACCCGAAGAGATATAAAGATGATATTTCAATTGTGTGAACTTATAAGTTTGCCTATGTGTGGTAAAATTGTGAAGACCGTAGTTGATTGCCCACTTGCCATTTAGAGAGACCACTTGTTCAGTTGATCAGAGATGACCCAATTTAAACAAATATATTAACTCACATCAGAACAACATTCAGACAAACCTTCATTCACTTCAATCATCAAACAATACATCAAGGCAATTAATGCAAACAGAAGAACCTCATAAAATTTCACTTTAAGAGAGATTTAAAACAAAGTATCACCATATCATCTCTTATAGAGCAATCACGTATTGGTTAAATAAAATTCAAACCAACTTTCTGTCAGAGAAATAAAATAAGACTGACCACACAATCCACTCGCTCACTCTTCTTACCAGACAGCCAAACAACACTGAACCAACTTCGATGTGTAATAAGACATCAGGAGCTCAACAGCATTGCAATTGTAATTAGTAACCTTTATAAGGCTGGTGTCTAATGCACAAGGCATCAACTAATGGTACACCAAAACCAAGTCATAAACAATTTAGTATCCAGAACAGAAGACCGAGCAACTTGTGACCTTGATTTGGCTCTGTTTTCTGATAAAACAGCACTGTAGTGCTTCGTAACCCTTTCAATCTTTTATCTTCTATGTCACCAACATATTGGATGTCTTCACGAAGATCCTATTGAGACCTGAGCACCTCTAAGGTTGAGGATGATACCTGAACCATTCACTACCGCCTGCACTGCATTCCTGGTACATGTCTTGTCTTTGACTGGCATTCATTCACAGTTGCCGGTCCCTCCATCTGGAACTCTACCTCTTCATGTTTGCAACTCTCCTACCAAGAGACTGTCTTTCCCACAAAGCTAAAAACTTAATCTTCCACTCTACTGATACAGAAAACCATGCCCTAACTGTGCTCGGCTCCTACACTTTCAAACTCATATGAAGTCAGAACTTTCCAGTCCGGCCAACTGGTGGTCAACTTCACTTATAAATTCACTCAGTCCAGCAATTCAGTGAACAAACAAAGCCCATTGTTGAGACTGAAACATATGGGTCATATGAATATATGCCAGTGACCTTTGACATGGTGGCATTATCGAATCAAGGACCTCATCATTCATCTTCCTGAAACTCTTTTCAGCATCATTCCTGTTTCGATATGCAACATGAAACGAATACATACGTTGGTGGTTGGCGTGTTGGAGGAGGTGGATATAGGCTTTGGGATTGCAGGAAGTGGAGTTGATGGTGCAACGATGGAAGCTGGAGTTAACGGTTTGGAAGGAGAAACGGAACCAAACGCACAGCACAACATCGCCAACGTCTGAATATCACGAATTGAACCGTAGTAGTCGAACCTAACAACACAGCAGAACAGACTCCAGATACTAAACACATTTAAAAACACATAAATAAATGTCAGATTACAATGACACATTTGCTGGGTAGACACATGGCCTCATAACCACCAAGTACCACTTACAATTTCATGCATAAGTACAGCAACCTGACTTGGACCTCCACTGGACATCGACCTCTGGACAACCCCTCTAACATGACGAAGCGCTTGTGAATAAGCTGGTGCCCTGTGCTTAGCTTTAGAGTGGCGCTTTAGAAATTTGGAGTTTACAATTACGATTACCACACACAATTACCAAGTATAATAATGAGGCATCAGTACCATTTGTAACTGATAAGTACCAAGTACTACCGTAAGTACAACAAAGACTCATAATAACACATGCTTCACAATTACATCAATTCTGGTAAGAAGCAGTTGGGAAAAAATTAGCCAAGCTATCGAAATGAAGTCATTATACCACAACCTCATCGTCTGGTGGTTCTTGGGACATGGATTCCTCAAACAGCACTATGAATTTGCAGTGTATAGAAGAAGAGTAGTCCCTTAAGATAGCCATAATCATAAAGCGTTAGTGACTTCATTTTTCTTGGCCTCGGCATATGAGGGCAGCCTTCTCCCTAGCTGTCTGATCTTCCCATCAACAGTGTATGGGACGAGGGTTGTTGCTCAGTCCTATCTCATCTTCCCTTCCCTCCTTCTACCTTTTCATTTCTCTCCCATTTACACTCTGCCTCGACTTTCCTTTCTACTTTCCCAACCACCTTCTCACTCACCCTTAACTGTGTATATTATCGATCACACACAGTGTGTATTCCGCCCCTCATTCTAAAACAGCCTCCCAAGCAATCTTTGTGAAATCAGCTTCTTCTCCTCTCTCTGCCTCTATATCGCAAGCGGTTGAAGATCATTCTATTCAATCGTCGTATTGTTTAGTCTCATCCGAAGAGCACATCTGACGAGTCTTCTTCAACAGGCGCTATATAAATGAGTCTTTACAATTACAGTTCATCAAGTAAGTAAGTAGTCTTTATTTGCATCTGAAAAGCACTCATGAGTGTACCAACCAGAACTTGATGAGCCGTTGGCCGAACGGATGAAGAGCCCACGGAGTCGACTGAAGACCAAAAGCACTTGACTTCATTGCATAAGCGACCTGAGCACCAGCCATTGACCAAACCTAACCACAAAAACATCCCCATCACAATTTTATCATAATTGACAAATTACGAGAGTAATTGCGATTGGACCAACAACAAGAAAAACAAGAGAAAAACAAGAACAAGTAACAGATCAACAAAAGGAAAACAAGGGAAAAATAAGAGAAAAACAACACCCAAGTTCCTTGCTCATCGAATGCAAAAATCCAGGTTGCTACTCTGACAGACTCACCTGAACGAGATCTTTGCGACCTGCAGCACCTGCTACCTGAGCATTCCTGCGACACATTGCCACCGGATCTTTCTGGTCGAATCTACAAAAGGACGCTTTGTACAAATTCCAGCATCTGCAATAGGCTGGCGCCCTCTACTGAGGCAGTTCAGCCCACCAGGCAATCAATCTAAAGTAACAGCAACAAATGGCCTCATGGCCTCATCCTAACATCATGGTACATGCCTTTGCAATCTTCATGCATTGACTTTTGCAATTCTGTTAATCGGGCTCCCTAATGTTCTGCTGTCTCATGTGCAATTCGTCTTAAATGCTGTTGCTAGAAAAATTGCCCACTTACCACGATACTCACACCTCAAATATGCACAATGAACTTCACTGGCTCCCTGTCCCATTTTGTATTAGATATACAAGGCCCTTCTTCTAGTCACTAGGTCCCAGTTAGGCTTAGTGCCTATATACCTTTCTGAACTAATGAGCAAACCAATCTCTTCATGTTTCTCTCGCCCCCTCCATTCTGCTGACAGATTGGACTTGTTTGTACCTCAGTCGCGAATCTCATTAACTCAGCATCGGGCCTTTGCTTTGGCTGGCCCTTCACTCTTGAATGAACTTCCTCCTGTGATTCGGAGCAAGATGCGTGAGGCGTCTTCACCAGCCTCACTGAAATGCTTAAAGACCTTTCTTTTTACACGAGCCTATCACGTTGAGAGCACTTCTGAATAGCTCTGCTGCAAGGAGTGCTTTCTAAATATTTACATTACATCAGACGTTAGGTGTACATAGGTACATCCAGCTGCTTGGCTGATAGCATTTCTCAGCAGACACCTTCAACAGGCAACACAAAGAGTTTCAGAATGAATAAATGATTAAGATGCTCTGAATACCGACACATAATTTTCTGCGAGCAGCTTTTGAACGGGCAGAAGACACGAGAGATCGTAAACGATGACAGGACCAACGGGATTCTTCTTAGTAGTTGACGTCGATCGACTCAACACCGGTTTCTGATCTCTCATCCGTGGCTTACTCTTCGATTTCTGGGGCCTCTGTTTAAATAGAGAAAACAGTTGAGAGATTTATAAGAAGCACAAGTCAACCAAATCATCCACCTGTCAACCACAACACACAGACAAATCAGCATATCTGGTTGTAGATGAGCATATACCAGTGATAATAGTTCTTCATAATCAGAAAATGGTTAACCTTTTCAGCTATGGATGGTCAAGGTATGGTCAATGAAAACATGGAATATGTCATCGTAGCACTGTTGGGACAGTGGATTCCCAGTTGAATCTGGCCTTAGAATATATCCTCGAAGCGAGCAAGTGATGACTAGCGCATCATTACAATGGCACTGCAACAGTCCTTACTTAAAATTAGATCCCAAAGACTCAACATGGGAACAGCTAGGTTCTACAAGGATGCAAGTGTCTTTCAGCAAGGACTTCTCCAGCAATTCAAGCATTATTTACTTTCATCTCTACCGATGTCTAGGCAAGCTAGCAGGACCTTCAAAAGGTGATCTAAAATTCTCCATTAAATTACATTGCCATGAGCTCCGCTACTGCCCGCAATCTGGTAGTGACAGGCCCAAGTCTGGATGACAGGCCCAAGTCTGGATAAAGGAGGAGGGTGACATCAACGGCAGGGGCAGTCAAAAGATGTTGTAAAACACAGGAGGCTGCTACAACACTATATAGAATTAGACTCAATCTGAAGCAGTATACCTGGTCCTGAAGTTTATAATACTGAGAGACGGAAGGGACGTTGCTATCTGACGGAAGACTCCTTGCTGCACCCATGAAACTTCGCATCATGTTACCAGCCGATGGAATTCGCGTCGGCTGGGTCATTTCGGTCAGTGCAGACATTGCCCTGAGAAGAAAGAAAACAACGGCAGCATCTCAAATTAACATTGTCTCATTATTTACTGAAAGATCACATAATTAATTTTCAATCAGGATTAAACAGATGCACGATTTCTAGAAACCATTACAAGAATTTTCATCCCAAATACCAAGACAGAACTATAGTTAGGACTGTAACAGCGATGACTTCCAATGCATCATAAGTAGTCAGCTATATCTTCATTAGGTCACAGTATTTCGCATCAAATGAAACCTATAGCTATCAATGGACAATAAGAACGTCATCACAATCCCCAAATTTCTAAAGCTAAGAGCAGAGCACAAGCTTATTCATAAGTGCTGTGTCAAGTCAGAGGGGTTGTCAAGAGATGCCAAGTGAAGTTTTGAGTCCAGCTGCCAGAGAGACCTGAGGAGCTGCTAAGGTGGGTTTTGTTGAGGATGAGACTGCTTGGAAAGGCAGGATGGATTGGATGGATTAGGGTAGGAATTCTTGAAGAATCTTATGGTTTTGTTTTATGTTATGGAATCGTTTAAGAGGAAACAATAAAGAAACGATGAGTTCACCTTGGTGTTATACCCGATTCCGATTGCTTGCGCTTGTGTGGCTCTGAAACAACGATGTTTGGCGATGGAACATCGAGAAACATCCGTCGTGTGAAGCAGACGAGAAAACCTAAGCAACAACACACGACTGGCATTCGACAAACAGTCTTTATTGTTCGATAATGTATGATGGCAAATTCTCCATTCATCCTCTGATCTCTGAAGTAAATGAGAATCTTTTTCCTATGGAATGTTATTTATCAAGACGTCATTTAAATCTCCAGGATTTCTTTTGTCCTTTTGCTTTTCAGTCAGAAACACCAAACATGTTACTGACGATTATTATCATTTAGAAAATTCTTAACACGCACAAGGTCACAAAGAATTGCGAATCTGAGGTGTGGTTCATCAGTCGCCAGGTGAAGAGCAGTTAGACGTTGAAATCCAGTTAGAAAAGGGAGTCTTGAGGCTTTTAGTAGAGGAAGAGAAAGAGTTCAAGCATCGGAGCATTGGTAGTTGATTCCATTCCTTGAGAGCAGCTACGTAGAATGCACGATTACAGCAGATATATAATTACATGTAGATCACAGGCGAGCAATGATCTCCAACTCATATTATAATACCTTGCCTGGTAAAACCTTAACTTATGCTACAAATAGTCATTGACAGAATACAAGTAAAACTGCCAACAGGAAACCTCAATCCCACAGTCAAACGGAAAGGGTGAAATTTCTGCATCATCAAGACAACATTGCAACAAAGTCCACAGACAAAGCCACAAACTCTAGTAGATATACGCAGCTGCTGGAGCCCTATCCGTAAAGCACCTTTTACAAACCACAAAAGGGCATTTAGCATGGCAATCTAACAGGTGTGCCTTATGATGATATATAAAATCAGATTTTAGATATGTCAATCAGCACAACATCTCCAACTGATAATTTCATCAAAGTCCAGAGACTCAGTATAAGATGAAGACCTGGGCCACAGAATCTGGCGCCTGATATCCGAGGAAATGGAACGTTTTCGTCTCTCAGTTTCTCCGTTGAGTAATGCGCCCAGACTTCTTGCATTGGTAAGTAAGAAGGGTCCACATCAGGACTCGTCCGAGATTCTTGCTAACATCACAAAATGTGCATAGAATCAATAACAACAACAATAATGTCAATAAAAGATAAATCAACCCATTATCTCAACTCTTGACCTCTTGTGAGTGACTTGTGCAGTTCTACCTTAAGCTGAAATGTAAGAAATTGGTTCTATGAAAAACAAATGCCAAAAAGTGATAAGTAACATTTCATTCTGTTGAGCAAACATTTTCAAACTTAACATAAACACAAATCGAAAATTAGGACAAAACTGTTTTCTACAAACCAGTGATTTAAAAACCTGTTCACAAGAAGCACTGTTCAGCATTCGTGAATAAGCTGGTGTCCTGTGCTTATCTTTAGCATAGCACTTCAGAAATTTGGAGTTTACGATCACGTTAACTCAGCCTAGTGACAATGCATAATTTCAGACAATGGGCAAATTGTTATCGTGGACGTAAGAGTTGCGGGCACAAAACACTAAGAACATTTTCCAAAAGAAGATGTAAATATTTAAAAAGATTAAAAAACAACTACAGAAAATTCTAAATCTCTATACTCAAGCAATTACTTATTAGAAACAAATGTCATAAGCTAAGCATGATCAGCACAGTTTCAATACTTACGATGATTGCATCCAAACTGTTGACAAGTTTCCAGAGACATGGCTCAATGCAACGTCGACTGTAGTGAACATGTTGCAACGCAGTATTCTGCAGATCCTACACATTTCACATAAACACACTTCACATAAATAAATTTCAAATAAACAACCTTCATTTAAAATACACACACAAAAACACATTTCAAATAAACACACATCACATAAAACATTTCAGATACACACAAAAAACACATTTCACACAAAAACAAATTAGTAGCTTCTATTATGCCAAAGTTTAATTCACATGGCATAACCCCAAACACCAAGCCATCATCTGGAATATCAGTTCACTATGACAGTTTATGATACAATTTATACTGCAATTTATAAAACAATTCACAATAGAATACAGCCGAGTATAAGTCTCAAAGACCTCAATGAGTTTCTGTTGGAGAGATCGTTCGAGCGTGGTTTCCTCTGAGAGGTGGAATTCCGGCGGCACTTTGTTTGGATAGGACGTTGGAAAGGACATCGTGAGGTGCACTTGATGAACTCCTTTAACGACATCCACCGTCAGCTTCTGTGTCTCGATGCTCATCTATGCAAAACACAAACACAACACAACCACTGCAGCAGCGCTTCATAGCTGTAAATTAATTATTAACTCGCTCAGGAGTTAAAAGGCAGAGCAGAAGACACTATGGTTACATAACATAACAAGGGTTTTAAGTGGTTCAAAAGACGTATAGTCTGTGTTAGAACCACTGCATGTTAACCTGTAATGCTTAATAGCCTATCTCTCCTGGTTTCCTCTTAAAAGCTGTGGTTGTGTCCACTGTCCACTATCATCCAAACACCAAATGTCCAGAACTCTTGCACTGAAGAATTTCCGTTCTCATGTCATTTGCAAAATGGCAATGATGCTTTCTCTGAATGTACTAAACGGACGCCAGACCATGTCCGTATCTAAGCCTTCTTGTTACTTAGAAACTAACAGTAGTATTCTAATTCTGATCTGACTTCTCTAGCATTATTAATCATGATGCCTTGAACATCCGTCAATGGTTGCTTCAACCGAAATCACAAAGTACGTAAAGCCACGTCGAATATGATAAATGAGAGAGACCAGAAGTGAAGCTACAGACGGTAGAGCAACTTAAACATGACCTGTAACTTTAGTTCTAAACAACGCAAGAGAATTCTGACAGACGGCATAGAGCAGAGCAGCAAATTCCAACGCTTTGGTCCAAAGCCACACTAAGAAATCCCAAAATCCGAAAACTGTCTTGTTACAAGGCACAGCAAGAGTAGCTCGACTTTTGGTATCAGTGACTTGGGGTACGTTAGCCGAATGGGGGATAGAGCGCTCGACATGTAACACGGATGGTATGGGTCTGAGCCTCCACTCAGGCAATCACTGTGTAAGGACCTCAAACAAGTCCTTAATGCATAATTGCTCAGCACCATTAATGTTCTGTCGTATGGTTGTGCGCGCAAGTCTGAATGTTGAAGGCAGGGCAATACAGTTGTATTGTATTGTATTCACTTATAATCCAATGTTGCCTTGGCTTCTCTAAGAGATAGTAGCATCAGCAGTAGTAGTAGGAACAGAGTCTGCTGGGGATGCATCCATACCTCTGTGATTGTTAGGTCAGGGATGGCGACGTTAAGCAGAGCGAATTCCTGCATCAATGTCCTAGCATTCTCTAAGAGATAGTAGCATCAGCAGTAGTAGTAGCAACAGAATCAGCTGTGGATGAAGACATACCTCTGTGATTGTTAGGTCAGGGATGGCGACGTTAAGCAGAGTGAATTCCTGCATCAGTGTCCTAGCATTCTCTAAGAGATAGTAGCATCAGCAGTAGTAGTAGCAACAGAATCAGCTGTGGATGAAGACATACCTCTGTGATTGTTAGGTCAGGGATGGCGACGTTAAGCAGAGTGAATTCCTGCATCAGTGTCCTAGCATTCTCTAAGAGATAGTAGCATCAGCAGTAGTAGTAGCAACAGAATCAGCTGTGGATGAAGACATACCTCTGTGATTGTTAGGTCAGGGATGGCAATGTTAAGCAGAGTGAATTCCTGCATCAGTGTCCTAGCATTCTCTAAGAGATAGTAGCATCAGCAGTAGTAGTAGTAGCAACAGAATCAGCTGTGGATGAAGACATACCTCTGTGATTGTTAGGTCAGGGATGGCAATGTTAAGCAGAGTGAATTCCTGCATCAGTGTCCTAGCATTCTCTAAGAGATAGTAGCATCAGCAGTAGTAGTAGCAACAGAATCAGCTGTGGATGAAGACATACCTCTGTGATTGTTAGGTCAGGGATGGCAATGTTAAGCAGAGTGAATTCCTGCATCAGTGTCCTAGCATTCTCTAAGAGATAGTAGCATCAGCAGTAGTAGTAGTAGCAACAGAATCAGCTGTGGATGAAGACATACCTCTGTGATTGTTAGGTCAGGGATGGCAATGTTAAGCAGAGCGAATTCCTGCATCAGTGTCCTAGCATTCTCTAAGAGATAGTAGCATCAGCAGTAGTAGTAGCAACAGAATCAGCTGTGGATGAAGACATACCTCTGTGATTGTTAGGTCAGGAATGGCAATGTTAAGCAGAGTGAATTCCTGCATCAGTGTCCTAGCATTCTCTAAGAGATAGTAGCATCAGCAGTAGTAGTAGCAACAGAATCAGCTGTGGATGAAGACATACCTCTGTGATTGTTAGGTCAGGGATGGCAATGTTAAGCAGAGTGAATTCCTGCATCAGTGTCCTAGCATTCTCTAAGAGATAGTAGCATCAGCAGTAGTAGTAGCAACAGAATCAGCTGTGGATGAAGACATACCTCTGTGATTGTTAGGTCAGGAATGGCAATGTTAAGCAGAGTGAATTCCTGCATCAGTGTCCTAGCATTCTCTAAGAGATAGTAGCATCAGCAGTAGTAGTAGCAACAGAATCAGCTGTGGATGAAGACATACCTCTGTGATTGTTAGGTCAGGGATGGCAATGTTAAGCAGAGTGAATTCCTGCATCAGTGTCCTAGCATTCTCTAAGAGATAGTAGCATCAGCAGTAGTAGTAGTAGCAACAGAATCAGCTGTGGATGAAGACATACCTCTGTGATTGTTAGGTCAGGGATGGCAATGTTAAGCAGAGTGAATTCCTGCATCAGTGTCCTAGCATTCTCTAAGAGATAGTAGCATCAGCAGTAGTAGTAGCAACAGAATCAGCTGTGGATGAAGACATACCTCTGTGATTGTTAGGTCAGGGATGGCAATGTTAAGCAGAGTGAATTCCTGCATCAGTGTCCTAGCATTCTCTAAGAGATAGTAGCATCAGCAGTAGTAGTAGTAGCAACAGAATCAGCTGTGGATGAAGACATACCTCTGTGATTGTTAGGTCAGGGATGGCAATGTTAAGCAGAGCGAATTCCTGCATCAGTGTCCTAGCATTCTCTAAGAGATAGTAGCATCAGCAGTAGTAGTAGTAGCAACAGAATCAGCTGTGGATGAAGACATACCTCTGTGATTGTTAGGTCAGGGATGGCAATGTTAAGCAGAGTGAATTCCTGCATCAGTGTCCTAGCATTCTCTAAGAGATAGTAGCATCAGCAGTAGTAGTAGTAGCAACAGAATCAGCTGTGGATGAAGACATACCTCTGTGATTGTTAGGTCAGGGATGGCAATGTTAAGCAGAGTGAATTCCTGCATCAGTGTCCTAGCATTCTCTAAGAGATAGTAGCATCAGCAGTAGTAGTAGCAACAGAATCAGCTGTGGATGAAGACATACCTCTGTGATTGTTAGGTCAGGGATGGCAATGTTAAGCAGAGTGAATTCCTGCATCAGTGTCCTAGCATTCTCTAAGAGATAGTAGCATCAGCAGTAGTAGTAGTAGCAACAGAATCAGCTGTGGATGAAGACATACCTCTGTGATTGTTAGGTCAGGAATGGCAATGTTAAGCAGAGTGAATTCCTGCATCAGTGTCCTAGCATTCTCTAAGAGATAGTAGCATCAGCAGTAGTAGTAGTAGCAACAGAATCAGCTGTGGATGAAGACATACCTCTGTGATTGTTAGGTCAGGGATGGCAATGTTAAGCAGAGTGAATTCCTGCATCAGTGTCCTAGCATTCTCTAAGAGATAGTAGCATCAGCAGTAGTAGTAGTAGCAACAGAATCAGCTGTGGATGAAGACATACCTCTGTGATTGTTAGGTCAGGGATGGCAATGTTAAGCAGAGCGAATTCCTGCATCAATGTCCTAGCATTCTCTACACAAAGTCCGTCCGGTTGGAGAGTGATTGGTCCATTTCCTCCTTTCTTCCGTCGCCTTAGACTGCTGCTCGACGTCTTGTCATTTGTCGTCAACTGAACAATCTCGTTGGAGTCGGCTGCCTCTGCAATTTCTCGGTCGGGTGTTGACTCACAGGAGTTGGACACCATGAAAGACGCGTAGTGACCGTTGCCACAACGCTAGACAACATAAAGAGACAACAGAGATCCATCTATTGGTTATATTCCTAAATATATGTCACTCACACATACACACACATGCATACATACATATATGTTTCAACACACGATGCATACATACACACATGGGACACAGTGGTAGCCGATTGGTTAGACCACCCTCCTTGTAACAAGGAGAGTGTGGATTCGATCTTCCTCCCCTGAGACAGTTCCTGTGTAGGGATCTTGATCAAGTCCTTCACTCACAACTGCTCATCACCATCGATTGATGCTTGGTCGTTAGATAGTGGCACTTAATAAATGCAGAGTAATAACAATAATAACAACACAACATACATAGATGCATATGTACATTAACTGGCTGATGTGATTCATTTCCTAATCGATAAATGTAATGGTAGACTAGAAAACAATTCTCTTATTCTAAGAACAGTAAAAGACTTGATTTCTGACATAGAGTAAACTACATTACGCTTGTGAATCGCTCTGAAAGGCAGCCGAGACTGACCTGCCTGATGAGGTTATCTATTTTGTAGAGTCTGAGTGATTGTTCATTTGACCATGAAAGCAACTGGTAGTCTAAAAAGCAAAATCCAAAAACAATTCATCCATCAATTTTCTCTTTCAGAACATCTTTCCTTCCACATACAACGTATCCTTTCATTTGTCTTTCAACCTACCTTACAACACATCTGCTTCTATCAGTCACATATCGATGTGATCAGCAACTTTGAGGGGTAGCAGACCTTACATCAAGTTTCTTGATACTAGTACACATATGTGAAGCTACATACAAACATACGTACTGGCATCTACATACAAACATACGCGCATATCTTTTACAGTTTGGCTTTGGTGCCTTGTGCATTAGACGTAGGCACTAAGAACTTTTTAATTAATAATAATGAACATCTCGAGAAATATTTACTCAATGATCGGAGACGAACTTCACGTTTCATTAGCATACATTTGGACAATGCCTTTTACTTTTACAATTATCATCTACATGGAATGGCCTCCCCTCCCATGATCAGTGTATCTTTTCAGCCAGGGATGCTACAGGGCATGATCTCATTTTGCCCAAAGATCAAATTTTGTCAAATACTCCTTTCTAGAAAATCATATGGTGAGCTGATTACATCTCTGGAAAGTCACCAACACTTAGAAACTGCTGTCTTTCTCTTTGACTTGGAGTGCATCCAGGTGGATATCTGGAAGGAGAGCAATGAATATGAAATGAATGAATGAATGAATGAATGAATGAATGAATGAATGAATGGATGGATGGTTCATGCCTTCATTGTGGTTGACCCTGCAATGGTCAAGGCAGACCATTTAAAGCCTTTCTCGTTTGGTCCAAAGGTCTCTTTAAGATCGTCCCTCATCACAACTGACATGGCAGCTGACACATTGCTTGCTCTCCCAACTCTGTTATGTCCTAGTCCTTGAAATCAATCGCTCTGCTATTCAACAGGTCAGATAGGTCACAAGGTCAGATAGGTCATGACCAGGTCATGTGAATGTAAATAGTCTTAAGCAATATAGAGAATTCTAACCTGAGTCAACCATTCTCCAGCAGAAGTCGATGATGCTGCCTTCACCACTGTGCGATCCAAACGTACAGAGCGGCTGACGACGATATGGATGAGAGAGGAGTTTGTTGAGGGTCCAGAAGCAGAGCGCTCCTCCCGCCTGAGGCACATAGCTCGTCACAACACCATTTCCAAAAGGCTTCAATCAAACACAGACTTCAATCAAGAAAAGCTAAAGGACTTCAATCTAGAAATCCCAAAGGACTTCAAAACAAAACCCAGAGTTCCACTTAGTTGCATTGCCTCACTAAACATACAAAAAGATAAAAAAGTCAAATGATGAAGGTATAAAAAGAACTCGCAAACAAAAAGAACGAAACAGCTTCAAAATATTAAATTAAAAATTATACGAACAATTCACCTTACAGTAATTTATTTTTTCCATTTAGGAAGTTGACTCAAATGTCAGTTTCAATCTGGTCTTGCATTAACTCAATACCCTTCGTCGGACAAACATGGTGGAATAATCAGAGCACAAAATTCAACAAATGAGAGCTTTCTCTGATTCATGCTATAGAATACTGTCAAATACGACATCATGACGTTTACACTGAAAACACCACAAAAGTGCATTTGAAGTCCAGACCAGAATATCTTAATACCAATGTCCTCATCAAACTTTTAAGTTTAAGATTTTTCAAAAATTGCTTATTTATCAACTTAAACCTTACATCTTTCAAACTGCTTATCCACCATAGTCTGCCTCTCTGTCTTTCGGACTGATCTTCTGGATACTGACCTCATTACGGCTTGGTTTTGGGGTGCCATTCGGTTGATGCATTGTGCATTAGACACCGGCGCAATAGAAGTTACTAATTACATTACAATAACAATCAAATATGTCAATGAAACCGTGCTTTCCATTCAAAAACCTTCTCCTCACTTCAGATGTGTAGTTCAAAAACGCCAGTTAGAATTACAACAATTCAAAAACAAATTGCATGATGACCAACCAAGAATATAAATAACTATTCCAGTTCCTAATTTCAATACTTGTCATAAAGTTTTCTGTTTGTGGAAGGTTTCCATAGATTAGTCAGCTCACCATGTATTTGACTTTCCAGAAAGGAGTAGTTGACAGAATCTGATCTTCTTCTGGCTTCTGGTTCGTTATGTCCCAGAACTAGATGACAAAATCAGAAAACCATCGTTAATCCTCTTCACAAAATCAACATTCAAGTGGAATACACCAAAACTCTGACAGAACCAGTTATTGAAATCAGATTTTCAAATATTACTTTTTCTGCTGTAAGAGGATTAACCAGCAATGTATGAGAGATTACATATCATCACTGCACGAGGTTAAATCTCCATTGCACGAGTATTAAAGCTCCATTGCATGAGGACTAAATCTCCATTGCATGAGGACTAAATCTCCATTGCATGAGGACTAAATCTCCATTGCACAAGGATAAAATCTCCATTGCATGAGGACTAAATCTCCATTGCATGAGGACTAAATCTCCATTGCATGAGGACTAAATCTCCATTGCACGAGGATTAAATCTCCATTGCACAAGGATAAAATCTCCATTGCATGAGGACTAAATCTCCATTGCACAAGGATAAAATCTCCATTGCATGAGGACTAAATCTCCATTGCACGAGGATTAAAGCTCCATTGCATGAGGACTAAATCTCCATTGCATGAGGACTAAATCTCCATTGCACGAGGATTAAATCTCCATTGCACAAGGATAAAATCTCCATTGCATGAGGACTAAATCTCCATTGCACAAGGATAAAATCTCCATTGCACGAGGACTAAATCTCCATTGCATGAGGATTAAAGCTCCATTGCATGAGGACTAAATCTCCATTGCATGAGGACTAAATCTCCATTGCACGAGGATTAAATCTCCATTGCACAAGGATAAAATCTCCATTGCACGAGGACTAAATCTCCATTGCACAAGAATAAAATCTCCATTGCACGAGGATTAAATGAATGAAACAGATTAAATCTACATTGCACAAAAAGGAATAGGTCTCTGCCGCACATGATGATCATAATTTGAGATATAACAAATATTCTATACAAATTTCATTGTGGCTAAATAATGATAAAAGTTCACTTACTCGTATTTGAAAAAATTCCAATAGTAAAAAACTCGAATACTTAGACGAGTAATTTTTCTACGATCACCCAACACCAGCACTGAATTATCAAAGCCCGTACCAACCAGAAACCATAGTTCACACAAGCTTCGGTTCATTTGCATGCAAGCATTTAATATTGTAGCAATAAAGTTTTAGTGTTCGAGTTTCTAGTGTTTAAGTATTTTCAGTATTCGTATTCAGTGACCACAGGGCTGAATGCTCTTCTGTGGCCAAATACTTAAAAAATGGTATTCGGTAGATCTCTATTAGAAATTGATTTGGCACTGCAAATGCTTTTGATGGGAAAGAGAAGGAGTGACCTTCTGACCTTGACAAACCCGTCCTCGCTACAAGTGGCCACCTGGCGGTCGCTGAAAGGTGACCAGTCGAGTCCCGTCACTTTGCGTTCATGCGCCGATATGTAGTGTACTGGAGTATTGGATTTCTGCAACACACAGCAACATCCTCACAACCTCTGCAATTGCATATTTCTGCCACAAAAATACATGCAAGTAAGTATGTAAAGATGTATCAAAATAATAATATAGCACCTTGTACCAAGGGGAGGGAGGGAAGAAGGGAGAGATGGAGAAGGGCAGGAGATATAGTCAGAGGGAGAGAGAGGAGATAGAGAGAAATAGAGACAGACAGACAGAGAGAGAGTCACTCACATGGACAGACAGAGAAATAGAGAGACAGACAGGCCCAAGACGGACAGACAGAGAGACAGACAAAGTAAAAGAGAGGGAGAGGGAGGTAGACAGAGAGAAGGAAAGACAGAGACAGAAAGAGATGGAGAGAGGTGGACTGACCCGCAGATCCCAGATCTTCATGTCTCCTTCATGAGTAGTTGCCAGAATCGACTCACACAGATGATTCCATTTGACCTGAGATGGACAAACTACAAAACAACACAACAGATGATGATGATGATGATGATCCATAATAAACAACAACTCATCCTGACTACATCACCACATCCTACCAAAAGTAAAAGAAAAGATAGATTTCCACAAATTAAGAAAATCATAATTAAGGAAATGAAATGAGTTAATCTTACTAACCAACTGACTGCAGAGTTGTTGTGGGTCTCCGGACATCCCTGAAAAACACAAAACCTAACTTACAATGACGTTATGCATCACGTATGTACTGGCCTCCTGTCTCATGGCCTCGTGTCTCACTGCCTTGTGGTTCATGATCTTATGGCTCATGGCCTTGTGGCTCAGCCTCATGGCCTTGTGGCTCACGGCCTCATGGCCTTGTGGCTCATGGCCTTGTGGTTCACGATCTCATGGCTCATGGCCTCATGGCTCACGGCCTCGTGGCCTTGTGGTTCACGGCCTCATGGCTCATGGACTTAGTCCTGGCCTCTATGTAAACTAATTAATAATTATCACAGCTCTGTCTAATCAACCAAATACAAATTCTTAAAATGACACCAACTCTGTACAAAGTCCAACCCATACAAAGTCCAACCCATACAAAAGCCTAAGCACAAAGCATATGCGAAATTGTTCAAGTATGTAAACATATATATATATGTGTCCCGACATATGAAAAGGTACCATAAGTCGGCGTACGGTTTCACGAGAAATCGCGCATAATGACGTCGGGGGAATATATTATCAAATTTGAGCTCTTGGTATTTTTAGCAGCAGGCAAGCCTAAGGTATGATGTCATCGCTAAATATAGCACATTCACCACTTATTTTCTGGTTTAACTGGTCACTAAAACACCCACCATTGGTCAGATAATTGTGCCCATTGAATAACAGTTAAGGATTTCTGTGCGAATTGTCTAGACAAAATGTGTCGTGTTTTAAAAACAAATTTCCCGAAAATGTCCAGTTCTCGTGTTAAGCCATGTTTTATCTTATAAGTCGGTCATTTATCATCCAATTTTTATCTGGTTTTCAGCAAAATGTTCAGCTCACTTAGCTGGTTTATGAAGGCATAATAACTCCAAACCCGACTTATGGTACCTTTTCATATGTCGGGACACATATGCATACCTGTACAAGCATATGATGTACGTAGGTACATATGTATATGTGATATCGTATAATTATCTACAAGCATACAGGTATATACAATATACATACATAAGTATGTACATGTATGTATGTAGGTATGCATCTGGATGTATACCAACGTACATACTTACTTATGTATACTTACTTACGAGCGCCAAAATGGCTGCCACTTTATTTTTCAAAAATAAATTAGACGCAATTTAACGGAATGCTATAGCTTATCATATGTAGAATAAATAACATGGATCTTAATTCAACCTCAAGATTCTGGATTTTTATCTTATGTTTCTTTACAATTACTTCATCAACCAAAACGGTAACATTTATAATTGATATGTGTTCAACCGCTGAGAAACAAGACTTACACATCGCGATTGCGTACAGTCCAAGAGACTTGTATGCTCTTAAACCAAATAATAAATTTATAAGAGATAACTGTCAGCTTGACTCTCTCTTCTTCAAAAAACTAAAGCAGTATGACATTTTCCGCTACCGTGGATCTAGGGGTGGTTGTCAAAAGCGCTCAGCTATACCAGTCATCATTACTGAAAATAGACCACAGAAAATAGACACAAGACAAGAACCGCGTAAAGAAAGACCCAATCTGATAGTCCTTCAGCCAAGTAAAGTTTATCATTCACACCAGCTTCGTGAAATTACTCTCACAGCTGCAAGCCATTCATCACCTGGATGCAAAGTCGCTTCTTGGAATGCTCGCTGTCCGTCAACACCACCACCTCACACAACTGGGGGAAAACTTTTCTACTTAAAATTATCGAATCCTGACCATCCTACAGCTATCACTACCAGAATTACCACCCATCATCCCAGACATGCCAAACGTACGCCTTCTTCCATTCCTGTTCGTCAACTCCGGTCGCTACAAATCACACCATTTATCAACTGTGACACATCACATCAACCCATTCTACAGCCATGCAACCGGTCGGCGGACAAATTTCCTTCTATCTACCTCCTCAATACCACCAGTTTGGCCAAACCGAACAAGCTTGGACTTTTGGAGACGGATCTTGTACAAAACAGAGCTGACATCGCCTTAATTACAGAAACATGGTTCTGTAAGAAACATCTAGACAAGGACATTTCACTGAAAAATTTTCAACTATTTAGACATGACAGGTTCAAGAGGAAAGGAGGGGGAGTATGTGCCTACGTACACAATCGTATCAACTGTTCCGTTTTAAATATGGTGGCTAACTTAAATACCCCTGATCTATTAGAAGTTTTGTGGCTGCACTGTCTGCTGAATGATGATAGACAGTCCCTTATGATTGCATGTGTTTACCACCCGCCTAAACCTCTGTATCAGTCTTCTCTGTTAGCTAACAAACTTAGCAATAACATTGAGTTTATTAGCAATCAGTACTCTAATGCCACCATTGTTATTGCAGGTGATTTGAATGATTTGAATGTTATTTTCCTGGAAGATTTGGGGTTTTCTCAGATTGTTAAAACTTGTACTCATGGCAAAAAAATTCTAGATAAGGTTTTTGTTAATGAGCCTGGCTTGTTGCATGCTGAAGTTTTTCAGAGTTTGGTCAAGACCAAACATAAAGCGGTTTTGATTTCTGAGATCAACTCCAATGGTAATATGGTTATGCAGGCATCGCAAAAAAGGAAAATAAAGCTGTATGACCGCAGAGAGCAATATATTGCGTCTCTTAGGTTCTCTATAAATTTGCACGATTGGTCTACGTTCTTTAATACTTCTGATGTCACTCTGCTGTACAACATGTTTCTTCAAAACATTTCTGCGCTTATTGACAAGTGCATCCCGTCTAGAACTGTCACAATAAAACCCAAAGACCCAGACTTCATAACACCTCTCATAAAGTCACTTCTAAACAAGCGTAATAAACTTCGAAGGAAGGGTCGAATGGATGATGCAGACTCGCTTGCAGGTAGAATCAATCAGCTGATCTTGGAAAACACACAAACACGTTTTTCTTCATTGCAAGATGCCACACCTAAGCAGCTTTGGGATGCGGTAAAAAAGCGAAACTCATCTTCTCTGACCAGTGACACTAAAAATTCGTCAGGTCTCTTCGATGACATCAATATGGCCAATAACTTCTATGCTGACATAGCAACTTCGGTGGACTATTCGGCTGAGGAAATCCTTAATCTTAAAAATAATACAGGAGCCAGTACCGGAATAAATAAATCATATGTGAGTATACTGGAAGTTGAAAGGCTCCTGCGCACACAGCGAAACACAGCTGCTGGTCTTGATGGATTGCCTGCTTGGCTCTTTCAGAAATGTTCTTATGAGTTGGCGGAATTGGTAACTCATGTGTTTAATTGCTCTTTTGAAACTGGGACCATTCCAGATAACTGGCGCATCGCGGTGGTCACTCCTGTAAATAAAGTTTCCAAACCATCTACTCTGTCTGACTTCAGACCTATATCTGTAACTCCAATCCTGTCAAGAATCGCAGAAAAAATTGTTGTTTCTAAGTGGCTTAGACCCAATTTGCCCCAAGAAGCTCTAGAGGATCAGTTTGGCTTCAGACCAACTGGCAGTTGTACCAGTGCACTCACCTTCTTTCTGCATCACGTCACCCAGATGCTAGAAAGTAACTCTTATGTGCGTTGTTTGCTAGTCGACTTCTCTAAAGCTTTTGATGTTGTTGACCATTCAGTTCTAATACCTAAAGTCATGGCTTTAAACATGCTGCCTGAAATTTCAAATTGGGTCATTGACTTCCTAACTGGTCGATCTCAAGTCCTCAAATATGGCAATGTACTTTCTGATTCTACTTCCATTAATCGCAGTATTATCCAAGGGTCTGGTCTTGGTCCCACCCTCTACATTGTAATGGAGAGCGATCTTAAACCCGTCTCTCTGTCCAACATCCTTTTCAAATTTGCAGATGATACTAACCTTCTCACCCCCCAAAATTCTCCTGTTAGCTTGGAATCTGAATTTGATAATATTAAGGATTGGGCCTCCAGGAACAGAATGACACTTAATTTTTCCAAGACTAAAGAAATTGTATTTCATAGACCGAATCCAAGACACTTGTCTCTTCCGGATCCTATCAGCAATGTTGAAAGAGTAAAAATTGTCAAATTGCTGGGTGTTCTTTTTCGAGAAGACTTAAAATTTGATGACCATGTTTCATTTATTTTGAAGATATGCAGCCAACGCCTATACCCCCTAAAAGTCCTCCGATCTCAAGGAATGCCTCCCAGCAAACTAAAGAACATTTTTCAAGCCCTTGTAGTCTCACGACTAACGTATGCCATACCATCTTGGGGGGGATTCCTGTCGGCTGAACTGGGTGGAAAAATTGAATCTTTTTTGCGCAGGGCTGGGCGCAGTAACCTCTTTAGTGGTGATGGTTTAACTTTAGAGAAGATTTGTGAAAAAATTGAATTGAAGTTCTTCAAAAGCATCCAGTCACCCCAACACTGTCTTCACCAATTACTGCCTGCAGAGCACCTTCATAAATTCAACTTAAGAAAAAGGGGACATGCTTTTGAATTACCGCACTTTAATACATTGCTACATAAGAAATCCTTCATCATTCGCTCACTGTACAAGTATAAAAACTGGGTTAATGCTGGTTCTAGTACCTGTTCTGATATCTAAACTGGCTCTTTTTGTAGACCATAGTAATGCTTATGTTCCTTAGAATGTAAGGCTTAGATCATAACTTTAGTTATAGATAGGCCTATGTATGTAAATAAGACACTATCGTTTATTGTTTATAATACTGTATAATGTATATGTATGTAAATAAGACATTATATAGAATTGCTTGTGTTTAAACTGTCTTACAGTGTTACTGATATTGTGATCATTTTGTATGTATTGTTGTAAAGTATGAGCGTTTGTCTTATACTAATAAAAGATTACTTACTTATATGTATCTATATGTGTGAACATACATATGTGTGTGCATGTATATATGTATGTATGTATGTATGTATGTATGTATGTATGTATGTTGGTATGCATTAAGGTATGTAAATGTATGTATGGAAGTGGTTGCTACATCTCAAATGCTATAATGCAGTTGTTGCAGTTGTTGTTGTTGTTGCTGTTGTAACGTTACCTGACATCCCACAAACAGGTGTTTGTATCCATTGAACAGGTAGCAGCCAAATTGGCATCAATCGGCGACCAATCAAAGTCACTGAAATTCACACAAACACACACACGTCTCATTATTAAATAATTTGTTATTATTATTATTATAATTATTATTATTTATTATTATTATGTTGTGTCTTCGTAAAGCCAACAAACACATAAACAGACAAATTAAACTGACCGTTATTTAGTCTTTGGTTGCCATCTCTCGCCAGAGGTTACCAAAACAGACAAGCAGTTACTATTTCAAGGGAAACTATAATAATAATAATAATAATAATAATAATAATAATAATAATAATAATAATAATAATAATAATAATAATAATAATAACTAAATAATAATAAAGATAATAATAACTAGGTAATAATCAATAAATAATAAACATTAACAATAATTATGATCATTATTATATTATTATTATTATTAGTAATGTATGTCTTACAGTTAATACACAAAAATTATCAGTACATTAAGTTAGGTTTTCAATGTTCAAAGATATCAATCGATGGTCACTTGGAAGTAAACTAAAAGACCAGGTCAACCATCCAAATGTTGGATTGAGGTCAGGTCAAATTCTGACAGGTCAGAAACAAACCAGAAAGTAGGAGGCCATGGTTGAAGAGCAAATTGGAAGAGATGACTTTGGAGTCCATTTGTGAATGACAATAGCGAATGACAATACAGAATGACAATAGAGAAAAACAATACAGAATCCGCTTCATCCGAGATGCTGGCTCTGTGGGTAGATCTCACTTACTTGACCTGTAGCGTGTGACCCTTAAGTGTTGCTTTATGGCAGCCAGTGTTCATCCCTGCATCCCATGACCACAGCTCAATGAATTGACTGTTCTGCAAAATCAAAACAAACGACAAGATTAAAATAGCAACATTACAATTTCACAGCTATTCATAAAAACTGCACATTTACGCTGCCTGGTAATTCCGAGATACTGCATGAACGCCAGATAACATTTTGTTTCAATTTTATGACAATAATATAATTAATTCACCAGAAATTTCTAAGCCTTATTAAGGTGCTAAAACTACACGAGATGCATCTGCAAGTCCAGCCAAGAGAAGCCATATTAAATCAAACATTACAACACTGTTGCATTAAAATGATGTTCCATTAAATACATCACAAATTGAATCTATTGAAAATTTAAGATACATAATTACTAGGGGTCAGCCGGGTAGACATTTTCCACAGAGTACCGAATCCGAGTATCTAGATGTACTATTTGCCGGATCCGGGTACGAACCGGGTATCATTTGTTCCGTATGCGAAGCTTTAAATTTTCATGTAATAAAGAATTATCTAAATAAATTTCTGTACTTGTAATAACTGACCAATACATTTTGAATTTTAGAAATAAATAATCAATGAAATGGACTAGACTTCCGTTGTGGACTTCCGGTCTTGGTGTTTTTGTACTTTTCTTCCTCAAAATGAATATGCTAGATGAAGCTCAAAGCTGGTAATATGAACCTATAAATTCCGGCATGTGAGACAGACAAGCAACTATTTGTGTGTACAGTATTTTCCGAGGCGAATACTTCTGAATAGTGCCAAAAAACGGGATATTCGGCCGAGGCAAATGTCCGAGGCGATTTCCGGCTGACCCCTAATAATTACATGTACCAGAATCCAGATTACACTACTTCGATCTGAATCGTGGACATGGCGGAAAGACCTTTACCACTTTGGCACCATGAGACCACAAGTGGTATAACCACAAGGACAGATACTTGCCGCTACGAGGAAGATGTGAGAGTAGAACGGATGAGGGTTCCATTGAACGCAGCAGAACCTGTGTCGACTGTTGCGCGTAAAAGTCTTCAAGACTTCGTTTGGATTATCGAGGTTGACAAGTGCAATCGCTTTCTGACTGTAAAAGCAAGTAACTCCTTATGTAGAGTAGTTAACGTAACATCACGAAAAAATGATGGAGCAACATCAGTCAAGGTTCTTCAAGAGAACTTTACAGTTGACTTGTGCATCATTCAATTAATCTCATCTCATCTAATCCAAGTGTCTATGCCACCATCATCATTATCAAGAATCATTGGTCACTTCAAGTGCAATTGCGTTTCAAATCATAATTTACCAGAGAAAAGCCTCGTCCACATTCGATGAGTCAGAGAAATGAGGAGTGAGGCTATGGTAGGTAAACAAGTCAAAACACACGAATCTCAAGTTTAGCTCTGAATGACATTAAAAACTGGACAGATGGAACTGAGCCGTGAATTCCAAAGTCTCAGCCCAGACTTCAAGAACGCATTTGATCCCAAGAGTTTTTGCAGCAATGCCAATATTTCGCACATCCTCTACGAGCCACTGATGACACCTGTGTCTGAAGTTCCCGACATTACTTTTACAAGTGTGGCTGCCTGAGTGCACAAGTCTAGCGCTTATTGTGCCAGACTGTGAACCAAAAGGCCAGAGGATCAAATCCGTGCCAGGGCAGAGATTTGTTTCGAGATTTCTGCTCCACCTTTGTTCTCCAGCCAAGTCAGCATTAATTAATACAATGACCAGACACTTTCGGTGTGAAGATCAGACAGCGAGGGATTGGGCTGGTCACACAAGCTCATATGCCGAGGCCGAGAAAATGAAGTCACTAACAAATAATACCATGGCTGCCTTCCAGGTTAGCTCAAAAGTAACTGCCCTTCATCTTCTTCTTCTTCTTCTTCTTCTTCTTCTTCTTCTTCTCCTCCTCCTCCTCCTCCTCCTCCTCCTCCTCTTCTTCTTCTTCTTCTTCTTCTTCTTCTTCTTCTTCTTCATAATGCCAAAGCACTGGCACCACAGAAGCTACTTCAATATTCAAGGCTACTGAATTAGTTTTAGTGTCTTTGTAACTGAAAGGCAACACTGACCCACACAGCACAGCAAACTGTCCAGTGCAGTCACAAGCCACAGTGGTTGCCTGAAAAAACAGACATAACAATGAAATATACTTACAGCTCAGATAACTGATGAATCCTACGTTTTGTTACTCTCACACACTGATAAGCTCTCTAAACAATAATACTGTCCATTACTAACTGTGTGCATTAAAAATATTATTTACTTACTTATAAAAAAAAACTACTTGCTTCCTTACTTATAGGGATACTACATGAAAGATTGTTACTGCTATCATTATTATTGTTATGCATTTATTACAGATCACTGTCTAATGGTAAAGCATCAACCGGTGGCATTGACCAATTACGAGTGAAGGACTTCCTCCAGGTCTTTAAACAGGAACCACCTCAGAGCAGGACGCTCAAACTCAAACTCTCCATGTTACAAGCCATTGGTTCAACCAATGACCTACCATCCCCACTTACTTTTTCTTGCTTACTTACTTGTACAGAGACCATGTAATAAGATTCTTACTTAATTATAGAGATGATATGAAAGATTTCTGACTCAATGACTTAATTGTAATGTAATTAGTAGCTTCTATTGCACCGGTGTCTAATGCACAAGGCGTCAACCGATGGCACACCAAAACCAAGCCATAATCATGTCAATACCCACAAGAACAGTCTGTAAGACAGAGAGGCAGCCTATGGTGGATAAGCATCTACATAGCCATCGATATAGCGTCTAATTGACCAAAAAAATTGTCAATGGTTTACTACCTGTATGATGTGTGCAAAGTGGCTTATCACAGATTATTAGACATTTAGACATTCAATACAGAAACAGAGTATAGCTTACGATGAGAACGTTCAAATGACCTTCTACTTACCATAAGGTTACCATACTGTACAATGATGTTGTCTTCTACAGCACGTTGAGACATTCTTTAAAAAGGCAAGACAAGATCAGAAGCCGAGTGGTACATTACCTAAAATGACGCAATTCATTCTCATTCTCAATTGCCATCTGACCAAGACTCTATGGGCAATACTTCATCAAATGCCTAAATATCACAGGTAAAACCCAAGTGTGATGTCTGCAAAATAAGTGAATCGATGATATCACTTAGAGTGCTATTCCAGAAACTTCTGTGCCACATTTAGATCAGACAGTATCTGACAGACAACGACAGAGGTGAAATCTAAAAGGTGACAACTTTGGCTAAAGGAAAATGAATAAATCGAGCTCCAGTAAAATGGTAAACAATTTCTAAGACAATAAGCTTCTCGAGTCTGCTTTGCCTTACCTGCGTTCAATACTTGCGCAACTGTTCGTTCATGTTTTTGCGTCTAAGCAACATTGATACAGAAATTTGTCTCACATAATAGAAGCAGTTTTAAAATAACACGCATTACAACATAGTTCGTAACTTTATCCTTGCGTTTATTTGCGATCACCTGGCCACTTATAAGTATCGCGTAGCGACTATGTGACCACATTTCGTCCCGAAGTTCAAACTCATACCCTCCCCTTGGGTCCTTCAAGTCTGCTTTTCGGGCTTTTTACCCCTCTACCTCGGAAACTGGGTCAACAAATTGGGACAAGCAAAACGTGACTCGCTAATTATTAGAACGTCCTTTGATGCATGTTTCGGACATTAATTTATAAAATTATAACTGTGATTACCTATATAAACTGGATTTAATAATCACAGATAAAACATAATGTTGTTTTCCTAAGCCGAGCCGAGACCAGCACCGTTTAATTGGACATAGAACCCAAACGTATGAAACATTTTGTAGCGCTATTCAAATGGATATTATAATTAAATGCTTCACAAATGGTAACAGCACAATAAATTTTTTTTTTATTACAACTCCACCACAGCCTGGACATATAGTGCCGCTAGTGCCAGACGCTCTGTCTCAATCCAGGAGATAGGAGAAGAGCTAAGTCAACGGTCCTGGCAGTCATAGGATGTTGTTTTGAAATATATGAATCAACAACTCAGCACAATACCACAGTATAATAATTACACAGTACGTCGACTCTCATTGCTGGCTGTTGACAAGTTTTTCTGGTCACGTGATTACGACATCTGGTCACGTGATTACGACGCCATTTTGAATCTGAGCTCCAGAATTATAGATTTAAGCTGAAATTAACGTTAAAAATAATATTGTTAATTCTAATGAAGTCCTCAATGTTGTTGTAACGTTTAAAAAATATTTTATTTGATGGATTCCGGTGTATCGGCGTGTAGTCCTCAATGTTGTTTTAACGTTTAAAAAAATATTTGATGTAATTGTTTCCGGTGTATCGGCATGGTAAACTACAGTGGGCGGGGCTTAGGTACTTATAATGTCGTCACAGTGGGCGGGGCTTAGTTATTTATAATGTCACACATTCTGACTGCAGCAGCGGCGAGGAGTCGATGTAGGCTACTGCGTAATTATTTATACTGTGACAACACCAAATTTAAAAAGAGTGTAGGCCTATAATAATAATAAACGTCTTTCTTGTTTCAACGCCTTGCGCTCACGATTCAACGTTTCAACGCGGTGGCCTTTATGGGTACCTTCAACAACTTAAACCTGGACGAATAGGGCCCATTCCGGACAAATCTACTCTGTAAACAATGTTGAAGTCCCTGAGAGATCCTGTATACCTCGGGGCAAAAAAAAAATAATAATAATAATAACACACCTGTCTGTTTGCACGCAACGGTTCAACGCCGTGGCATTTAGGGGCTCTTTCGATCAGCACATGGGGGACGAGAACCTCTAACTTGATATAGTTTCTTAGAGCCTGAGGGATCCTTGGTACCTCGGGCGACAAAAAAAAAAAAAAATAATAATAATAATAATAATAATAATGCCGTCGATGGCGGCGTTGACCGGTGCTGTACGCAGAGGACTAATGCCGTCGACTGTCTGCCTAAAATAATATGTCTCTTAATGGTCGACCGCCTTCAGTGTACACTTGTGAACTTTGTAAGGAGGGCATTATCAAATTACAGTTGTATTGTATTGCATTGTATATCCATGGGCATTAGATGGAACCCGTATGTGCTGTTTACATGTTCCATATCGGAAAATGGGTCTTACATGGTTTCAAATAGACAGGCTAGGAGAACATTCATCCTCGTACGTGTTTGAATTACGTAGCCTACGTCTTCTGAATTAAGAAGACAAACGCGAGAATCGCACCCATGGCAACGGTGTATTGTGTTCGGAGCTGTGCTGTGATTGGCTGAGAGCGGTTTCTCTTGGGCCGAAAGTGCATAAAAGCGGCCATATTGGATATTGGTTACCATGGCAACGTATTGTGTTCGGAGCTGTGCTGTGATTGGTTTCTCTTCACCGAAGCCCATAAAGGGGACCGAGTCGAGTAAGTGGCTCAGTTTTTCCAACGACTGGAACGCCGAAGAACAACAAGAAAATGGAGGATTACGACTCGGACTCGGACTCCGACTCGGTAAGTATAGATGCTGGCCGAAGACGAGCTTACTTTGGCAGGCTTAAGGGTCAAACTTACAAGAGAACAGGGGGAATCAATAGGCTTTAGGTTAAAGAATTTAGATTTGATTATTATTATTATTATTATTATTATTATTATTATTATTATTATTATTATTATTATTATTATTATTATTATTATTATTATTATTACTATTATTATTATTAAAGCAGTTTTATATAGCGCCCCTTCAAGATTGCCTACTCAGAAGCACTAGGCCTAATATTAATTATATTAGACTAATAAATATCATATTGATTAGTTTGAAATAGGATTTGTTTGGATTTATTTGATATTACTAGTCCTGTAGGTTAATGACTAATCAGATTAGCTTAGACACTAGTCTGGCCTGCAATGATTTAGATTTTTAGCAATTAGAACCCATTAATATCAATGAGACTGAGTTGAATAAAGACCATGGCGCTCTCTTAGATGCATTTTCAATTGTTCTTTTGTGAACAGGACTCTGGTCGAAGTCGGTCAAGAACATCGAGACCAAGAGCGTCGTCGACTTACGTGGTTGCGATTGAGACCGGGGAGGGCGCGATCGCAAATGCGGGCAACATTGGCGATACGACTCCTTCGCGACGAAGACGGAGACGCCGCGGACGAGGAAGCCGCCGCCGCCGCCGACGCAGCCGCCGTCGACGAAGCCACGGACGCCGCCGCCGCCGACGACGACGCCACCACTAGACCCCATCGGGGACCTCCGTCGGATCCATCCGTCCGTCCATCGTTCGGATGGAGATAGAGAAGATCCGAGCGACCGCTACAGATGAACTTTCGTCTGCGGTCTAATAATTAGATCGATGAAGTCTATTAATGTTCGATCAATAAAAGTTGAAAAAGAAATAAATTGTCTTATTTATTCTAGACTAGCTGTCCTAACCCGTGAAAAATCACGGTATATAAAAACAATTATTATTATAACGTCATATTATAGGCCTATAGCCGTCGTCAAGACAACCGTCAAGACAACCGTCGCCAAGGCGCCAGTATAGTGACGTCACAATAGTGTTTGTTTACGGGACAGACAGACAGACAGACAGACAGACGTACAACGGTTATTATGTAAGTTGATTAGACTTTTTTTAGCATTTTCGGCTTTCCTCGATATTAGACTGTCCTGTAGATTAGGCCTAGGAGCATCATCTAAAACCATCAGAAATTAAGGAAGTAGGCCTATGCACAATCAGTTGTCCTTGTTGCTATTTCTAATCATGTTATTTCATATCTAGGTCTGATCGTCACAGGTAGCGCTTGAGAACTGGCTATGCTAGCAAATAGCCACGTTCAAGGGACCACTTATAATATAGTTGGTCCTCGTGGCATCCATGAGAATGAGAGAGCCATGTGAGAGAATGGGTCCACCTTATTAAATCCAGTCCCACAGAACACATGCAATCTAGTTCGGCAAAAAGACCCTTCTGAGGAAAAACAAACACTGTCTCCCGTCAGCAGCGGGTCATGTAAGCAACAATTCACAAAATTGTCCCAATTTTTAGAAGTTTATACCACGTTACCAACATAGCGCAATTCACCACCTGCCATTGTATACATACATGCATAGATGCAGTTTTTAGAAGCAGCGCGTAGTCACGTGTCTCTAAAAGCGTAAGCAGAAATGCCTGTAAATGCCACGTACGTCATCGATATAGTATATGATGGAGAACTTTAATAGAACTTTATGCATAGCTTCATTTGGTCTATTTTCGATTAAATTCATGCACTACTCGATATGAAACGTAATTTGGAAGGAGATGTATTGTCTCGCACTACTCATCCTTTAATTCTCACGCAGCATAGCCTACCTGTTTGTTGTTGCACAGTTGATCGAACTGGTTGCCAAGGCAACCATGATAATTATAGCGTCCATAGTTGGCTCAAATTATGCCAACGGGTGGTAAGCGGTAGATAGATATGGGTCTAACGAAAGAGGCTATTAGAGGGTTTAACTGTTTGCAGCCTGCTTTGAGCATAACTATTAGTATTTTCTCAAAGGAAATATTGTTCATTTCGTTTCCTCATCATCGTCACGACACGTCAGCATTTTCATATGTTGCTGTACCGTCACAACTCGAACTCGTAATGTAAAGTCAACTGTTGTTTACTTAAAGAAAGTCTCTGCATTGTTCAGGACTTAGGATGAAAACACAACCAGCGCTCGTGAATAAGCTGCTCTATAGAAATTTGGAGTTTACACGATTACAATTACCAACCCAAAAGAGATTTTGTTTCTGTATTTCTGAAGATAATCGAAACTCACCAACCCTGGTGCTCAAGTAACGTGATCTAAGTCTTCATATTTTACAACAATAGTCAAGAATGAGTTTTTAGAGTGTAGGCATGGCACCAGTGTATTTTAAGATGTAGGCCTACATTCGGCTCGGGCATAATTGCTTATACATGTTCGAATGGTGATTATTGCATTGGTGCATTTTAATGAGATAATTATGTCATGAGTGTATTCTGAATGTAGGGATACCATGAGTGTATTTTGAATGTAGCTATCTCATGAGTGCATTTGAATGTAGACATGGCATGTGTGTATTTAGCATGTAGCTATGGCTTTGGTGTCAATTTCAATGTAGAGATATCAGGAGTGTATTCTGAAATCATCTTTGTCATGAGTGTGCTTCGAATGTACCTATGACACACTTGTTTTGTGAGTGTGGAAATCGGTTGCATAGAAGACTGTAGGCATCGTGTATGTATGTATGTATGTATCTTGACTTTTGTAGAGCGCATATATGTCGGTCCCTCAGAAAAGAACTGAGATCATTTGAGCTTATTTAGATCAGCACATGATTTGCATGGAAGTATAAAGGACAATATAGGTAAACATTTCTGTGAACAACACAGAAATGAAAGAATGAAAAGTCATCTGGAATACCTTCTCATCTGGAACACCTTCTCATCTGGAATACCTTCTCATCTGGAATACCTTTTCATCTGGAATACCTTCTCATCAGCAATACCTTCTCATCTGGAATACCTTCTCATCTGGAATACCTTCATTTTACGTTCTGGTCGTATTCCGAGGCACAGTCAGATAAAACGTGGGATTTGAAGAAAGGCAAACAGGAAAAGCTTATAAGTTATAAAGTCGTCGATCATCTGTTAAGATGGGGGTTATAATCAGATGAATCTGATACCCTCCTTTACAATTACACATATCACTCTTAGGAACACAGACAGAAGTTGTCGAATCTATTAGTAAAACAACAACTTGCGCATCAGCAACGGAACTGAATTGTTGTCACTTCGATCCTCGACAGAATTACAAAGCAGATCTCACGACCTGCAGAGGGTTTTCTGAGTTCTTAGAAAGAAAGACCCAGGGTAACAACGACGATAAAACCCGTTTCGAAGTGCCACGTACCACTCTACACACGAGGGAAATGACAGCAGAGCTAAATACCAGACACAGGACGAATGACAATGTAATTGAAATCTTAGATTTATATAGCGCCACCTGCCAGAGACATCAGAGGCAGGTTTAGGGTTAGGGTTAGGTTAGGGTTAAGATGATAACCCAGGGTTATGGTTAGGGTTAGGTTAGGGTTAAGATGATAACCCAGGGTTATGGTTAGGGTTAGGTTAGGGTTAAGATGATAACCCAGGGTTATGGTTAGGGTTAGGTTAGGGTTAAGATGATAACCCAGGGTTATGGTTAGGGTTAGGTTAGGGTTAAGATGATAACCCAGGGTTATGGTTAGGGTTAGGTTAGGGTTAAGATGATAACCCAGGGTTTAGGGTTAGGGTTAGGTTAGGGTTAAGATGATAACCCAGGGTTATGGTTAGGGTTAGGTTAGGGTTAAGATGATAACCCAGGGTTATGGTTAGGGTTAGGTTAGGGTTAAGATGATAACCCAGGGTTATGGTTAGGGTTAGGTTAGGGTTAAGATGATAACCCAGGGTTATGGTTAGGTTAGGGTTAAGATGATAACCCAGGGTTATGGTTAGGGTTAGGTTAGGGTTAAGATGATAACCCAGGGTTAGGGTTAGGTTAAGATGATAACAGAATGAAACGACGATCGAAGAGAACCGTCTTCAAGCGATTGCGGAGAAAAGGCAGAGAGGGAGAAAACTTCCGATTAATTGGCATCGGACTTTGGCTACTTCTCTACATTTTAATTGTAATTGTAATTACAATTACAATCTTCTCTAAAGCACTATGACTTCGACCTTAATAATAATAATAATAATAATAATAATAATAATAATAATAATAATAATAATAATAATAATAATAATAATAATAATAATAATAATAATAATAATAATAATAATAATAATAATCATAATAGTAAAAGTAATAATAATAATAATAATAAAATTAATAATAATTATTAATGATTATAATAATAATAATAACTTTTTACTGCTAACATAATATTTTGTTCATGGCGGATTATTTTTACCTCGGGTAGGCCTAATAAGTTAATAATAATAGTAATAATAATAATAGTAATAGTATTAATTATGATAATAATAAAAATAGGCCCCTAATAATGAAGCGATTTCTATAGCGCTATGCCATGGCCGAGGCCGAAGAAAATGGCGCTGTTCATAAATTAAAAAATCAATGGCAGTCATATGATTGTTTAAACAGATAGGTCTTGAGCTGTGGTTTGAATGCCTCCAGAGATGGCGCATTCTTCACATGGTCGGGAAGATTGTTCCACGCGGTGGGTCCAGCGACAGAGAAGGGAACAGTCGCCAAACCTTGTAGAAGACCGCAGGACTTTTAGTTGATTTCTCGATGTATTATGATTAAAGATAAAAGTGCCATAGAAGTGAGCAGATTTGATTCAAAAACCGTGTCACTGTCCTTGTGGCATTTCCTCAGACTGCTCGTTAAGACTAATTGAAGTTGTAAACTTCACTTCATTAAAGACAAAAACTACACAAGAACGCAGTACTAGGCTAATCGAAAAGACCACTTTGTTGGCAACCAATGTCTTACATCGCCGAAAAGTAAACAAAACAAAAGTAATTAATTAGACGTCACGTGGACTTGTTTTGAGTAGAACATGTTAATAATTTCATTGACTCATTATAAACAACTGACAAAAATAAATTAGCCTAAAAGATAAATATCTTAAATACGAGTCTTATGACGTCATGACTGGATGGATCTCATTTTTTGCAAACATCATCATCAGCATCTTGTCATCACCATCGACCGCTGTACGTTACTCTAAATCGCGACTGGCTATAGTCAGCAGCAGCATCTATTAGCCTGCTCTCGTCTCATTCTCTTGCGTTTTTTGTGGGCCTCGTGCGGTTCTGACAATCTGACAGTTTCCCTGCCAGAGAAATCCGATCGTTAAAAAGAAAGAACGCAGTTTGTCGTCGATTAGTAAATGACTGAAAGAAACGATGTTTTGGGGAGCACACGTCATGAAATGACCACCTTGTGACGGATTGGACGAGAGAAGCCTTCTTCTCGAAAGGAAGAGCAGAGGCAGGGTACCAGGACTGCGACACAGCAAGAGAGAGACAGAGAGAGAAATAGAAAAAGAGAGAGACCATTTTGGCAACTCAATGATCACCATGGCATTTGCATCTGAAGTAGTAGTAGCACATCACTCTGCTAAGCATCATCATCATACACAGCCATCATCGTCTGCATCACAGTTGGCTGTTTTCTGTCCGTTTGTCTGTTTCCCAGTCCCTGCCTCCGTATCCGGGATAACGGTCAACGTGAACGAGAAACGCGTTGGTTCTTCGTTTGTGTTCTCATCCATATCGTCTTCATAGTCCAAGGGATGCGATTTTCGGGAGTTGGTATCGAGTGGACTGTTGGGTATCATGTTCTGATACCAGTTGCGATTGTCCTCCAGGGTATCGACAATATCCTGACAGTCCGGTTGTAAGAGATCCGCCCACGTCTCCCACAACGGCTGAACTATGTAATCGATGAAACCGACCTAAAACATGTTCAGAAACAGCGACTGAAACGCTCAAAATATCAAGCATTATTAATATTATTATTATTAATATTAATATCATTATTATCATTATTATTATTATTATTATTATTTTTTTTAATTTTTTTTTATTTTTTTAATTTTTTTTTAGTCCCGAGGTATCAATGGTCCCTCAGGAATAGAAAGAAATTATGTTGGGAGCAGGGGACAATGTCTGGAAAATCAAACCTCGTCGTCCGGAGGCTCTGGGTTCCAGCCATAATTATTAGGCCTATTATTATTATTTTTATTATACTAGAAAAGACGGGAGAGTATCACCCGGAAGTTAAGACTGAAATGGATATGATGGTGTGTCAGATGGTGTCTAGAATTGGAGTGGCTAAAGATGTAAGGGAAAGAGGAGGAATTAAGATAGGATTGTGGAAGAGGAGTATTACTAGGTTTGAATGAAAGACCTGCACAGATATTGCAAGAAAACTTAACTTGCAGTGGTTAACTTGCAATGAACTTCATTGGTTCTAAGAAAGACTACACGTCTTCGGAACCACATGAAGCCCCTGTTAAGCGATGTTGAGAGATAGAGGGCACGGTTGACAAGTTCATAGGATGGGTCAAATATTTCTGGTGGGAATTTATTCCAAAGGCAGAACCGGAAGTTGTTGTTTGTGCTAACTGACCTGTGACCTTTCGATGGAAGCAGTGAGTCGGTCGCACATGGGGCTGATGTCGATTCCCTTCTGGCGTTCCAGATCGCCCTGCTTAAAGAACTCCTCCATGATACGATCCGTCCATTGGCGATAGATGTCCAACGGCTTTGTTGGGTTGCTGAGGTCGGCACAGTGCACCAGATTCTGAAGCACCTGGACATCGTCAACAGGTAACACAAGGTGAGAAAAGGTAAATGCTAAACACCTGTGTATAAAGAAACTCCCAGAAAATAAGAAAGATACAGGTACAGCAGCTGTTAGAAAACTCATCAGAGGGTAAAGAGGTAAAGAGCGCTTAACATGCCAATCTAAAAGATCTGAAAAGATTCGTCTTAGGATGGATTCAAAATGTTCTTGAGCTGACTGCGAGGAAAAGTTCGATTGTTTGTGTTTAAACTAGGGATGCAGATTTTAACGTTTAATTAATCGATTAATTTCGGCTTGTTCGATTAATTTTCTTTCTTATTTCCGGAGTAAACAATATGGCGAACAATGACAATGTGAAACGTTTTAGTGGAAAACTAAGCGATCATTTTGCATTTAAGGTAAATGCTGATGGAAAAGTCAAAGATGGTGGGTACATTTTGTAGACAGAAAGTAGTAACTACTGACTACATTTTTCAGTTTGAGAATTTCAAATTTAGCATGTGGAATGACTGAAGTTTTTTGTAGAGAGAAAGTAGTCACTGACTCAGTGACTACATATTTAACACAGGTTTCACGCTTTATGCAGCATATGCCAAATTAATCGAATTTAATCGATTAATCGAAGTACACAATCACAAGAAGTAAAATTTTGGAGATTAATCGATTAATTTTTTTAATCAGTACCAGCCATAGTTTAAACAAATGTATTGATAAAACTATCGGGACATTCGCCCGTGGTTTATGACCTCGTTTCACTCTTTTAGTTTTAAGACAATGAGTTTCTCGTCAAGGTTGGTACCTGTACGAAAGACATAAGAGACCCACCTGTTGGTACCGTATAGATCTTAGAGACCACCCTACCTGTATTCGTTCGCTGTACGTCTCTAAATCGAGGACACCATTGCCGGAGATCTTTCGTGTTTCGACCATTGTCTTGAGATGTGCCAGATGGTCCATGTGTTTGCTCATATCTGTCGCAAGTACCTACACAGTCAAAAGTATCTACACAATCACAAGTACCTACATAGTCACAAGTACCTACACAATCACACGAAGAAAGGCACTTGGCGATAAGGTCAGACGGAAGACCACAGCTGTCTCCAAACAGAGAGATTACATGTCACAGTCTGTCAATTGTATTATGTCAGCAATTTGTCAAACTCAGCGATGGTCTGTCTGATCCATTCAATTGCTCAACCGACAGTCAACCTGTTTTGGGGAGTCTTTCGAAATCAGACTGAGTCTCTTCTTAGAACGAAAGCGCTTCTGTTCACCGCTCCAGCGACATTATGACTAGAAGAGTTAAAACATATGCGAACCAAACGGAGCTCGACTTTCCTCCTCCAGACATAGCAGAGAACTCTTACGAAATTAAGCTGTATAGTTTTCAACTGACTGTTAAAGAAACCTAAAAAAAGTTGAGAACTGGGAAACTGACTGAGGTATATTAAGCCAAAATATAAAATAAAATCAGTTTTGTAGCATATTTGCTAAATTAAATTCACAGATCGCATTAACATTACACACTGAATCACATTTAGCCCACCTTTAATTACATTAGATAGCATATTTATTCTTCACCATGTACACCAAAATGCAGTTGTAATGATGTAGAACACCATCACAAGACTGAATATCCACCTACCTGCCATTTTAAACTAAGTCGAAAGTCGAAATATATTTATAAATGAAATCGCATCGACGCCAGAGAGAGAATACTCGATATAATCCAAGGTATACTCCAAGTATGTATCCACCAGTATTAGTCGCACGAGCCGACTTAACATTACGAGACTTAGTAATCCGTGTATGTAATCCACCATAAGAGAGCAGACCTGTTACGTGTTCGAAGGTCTGGAGCCGAATGCGAGAACGCCCAAACTCAGACAAAGGAGAGACGCTACTTTAGAATTCAAGATGGCGTTTGAGTACAAAGTCCGCCTTCCTATACCTGCCATGTTAAAGGAACGCATAAAAAGGAAGGATTTTTGCCAGAACGACATGCTGTGGTTTCCGGTAAACAGCCCCCTACGACGAGAGCCGAGGACGCGCCTACGAGACGAGGAGAAGACCAGCCGAGAGCAGATCTACCCATACCCAGAAGGACACAAACGGACGTGTCGCTCTACCGATGTCTGCCTCCGCTTCTCCGACATACCCACACAGTCACCGACAGTGACTAAGTCGATGCAGAGTCGTCGACAACGAAACTTGAGCTCAGCCCGTCAGCTCAGAACACCGCCGTCGTTCCTCCCCAGATGTCAGCCGACGACAGATGAGCTATCAACGTCTCCCTACTGATCGACCCAGCCCGACGGAAAGAACGCAAGACGCGCGTTCAAATCCACACGCCGACCGTGTGAACTTCCCCTATCTCTACGCTACGACAACGCGAGAAACGACCGAATACGGATATGAATTCCCCTCCCAGTAACGAAGTCCTGGCCAAAATTTCCGAAAGTTGAAAGACTTTGCGATTCGAAAGGATTATTTCTGTCTGCGACTAAAAACGGATTTAAACCCGAAGAAAGAGAATCGTTTTCCCCGACACGCAGAGCAAGCGACGTTAACCCTGGATATATATCTATACGCCTCACGACCCTGGATCAGCCCACAGGTTGGACAAGCATGGCGATCGGTATGTAACAGAATACCCTTTTCTCCGTCCCTGAGAGAGTGTGTTTGAAGGAAGAGAGAGAGATCACAGCCCCCCTTAATATATAAAGAATATAATAATAATTCTAAGGAAACAGAGAGATTGCCCTGATAATAATAATTAGATTGATTGCATTGTGTTTAGAATAGAGACATTGTTACATTGGAAAAGGTGATATATATACAGAGATAATATATATATACACCACAGATAATGTCTTCTTCTTCAACTACGTTATATGTGTTGCATGATGACGATGATGACAACGGAAGTAATGTAAGTGAATCAGCAGCCCTCAGTCCAAAGCCCGACGCCCTATTGCAGAACATGAACAAGATGATTACGGAGTTATGTGGAAACATAGGAAGTGTGGTACAAGCTCAAGTAAGCATGTCTAGTAATGTGGCAAGCTTACAAAGTAACATGACGAGCCTACACAGTAATGTAACTGGCCTGACTCAGAACATGACTAGTGTGTCTAGTAGCGTGACTGGTTTAGGCAGGAACATGACTGATGTGTCTAAAGATGTCCAAAACTTGATGTCCCGAATCCAAACTATTGAGAGAGTGATTAGTCCGGAACCGAACCCAGTATGCAGAAATGCATATGATCCCACATCGGCATCCGAATGCCTACCCACTCAGGTCCACTCGTCAAAGTCCCAGACATTAGTACGGCCACCACCGGAAAGTGTCATGGAATCAATGCCCCCGATATTGAGGAGAAGTGAACGACTTCGTACTCAGTCAAATCCCTCCAGACATAAACCTCCCCTTCTAGATGTGGTAACGAGAACAAGGTCCCCGTCCCCCAGACCACAGACAGGTGAAGCCTCCATCATAAATAACGGACTAAGGAAGGTAGGTGTTGGAGTTCCACTTTCAACGGGAAGCCTAGCAACCTTTCCGGGGATTTCAACGACCAACCAAACTAAGGGTGGTAGAGAGCAGCGTGATGAGAGACGCGTGGAGTTCGAATCCCGTGAACCCCAAGTAGAGCCCGCAAGGTACTGGCTTCCACAGCGACAACTTAGCCCAGTCCCACCTGCAGAAGGAAGGGGGAAGCGCTTATCTTCCAGTCGCACACCCATGATAGGATTTAGACCCGACCCCCATGATGATGACAGACATGTAGGAGAAAGCTCCTATCCTGTCAGGACTCCACCGGATGACTCACAGCTGTTGGTTCCCCGATCTCTCTACGCTCGAGGTTTACACAGTTAGCAATTGGTTTCAATAAAGGATATACTTACTTACTTACACGAGATTATAGGCCCATTGAACACCATGCATTACCTAAATTTACATTAAATAACATTAGATAACATGAACGCATTACATTTACAATAAATAACAATAGATAACATGAATACATTACATTTATAATAAATAGCATTAAATAACATGCATACATTACATAATACAATAAATAAGCTAAATTTATTGCGTTCGCGTGTCGTTAGAGTGGGTCATAATGGAAGGGTCATCGCTTGACTGACCATTGTCTTCTGTAATTATACTGACCATATTGATGACCATTCGTCTGAGGCTTTGTCTTTGTTTCACTGGTAGATTAACAAAGATGTCGCATCCGTTTTCTTGAAGCAGTTTAAACGCAACAGCCAGATGATGATTCTCAAGAACC
>OY744606.1:81252228-81264728 GCA_963556255.1 Allolobophora icterica | reverse complement strand
CAGATGGATGGATTTAGCAGATGGATGGATGGCCAAGTAATGACTAAGTAACGACTAAACCCGCCTTCAATATCGATGACCATAGTTCAACGGTTGATGTCGCAATTGAGGCTGATATCTCAGATTACAGGTCCTTATACATTTCCTTTTTGAAAATGTCCACATACATTTATTACTACATATTTATTAAGCGCCATTTTATAATGACGAAGCGTCAATCGATGGCGCTGAGCAATTGTGGACGAAGGACTTACTGAAGGTCCCTACACAGTAATCGTCTCAGGGGAGGAGGATCGAACCCCCACTCTCCGCGTTACAAGGCGACCGCTCAAACCAATCGGATATACTGTGTCCCACAACAATACATCTAAGCTTCCAAATCGTTACATCTGTTATTCTCATTCTCTCTGTCATGCTCTGCTTAATCTTCTTCTTCTTCATCGGTTTATCTTCGGCAGATGAAGATCTTCTTTAAAGCGCCAACGAAATACATTCGTCAGAATTACTTTCATTATGTTCCGGATTATTCGGATTAGGACCGGATTAGGATCCGATTCAGCCGAGCCTTCAGTCAGCCATGAACGGAGGATGACGTTAATTCCTATATGAACCAATTGCATCGATGTGAATCTGAGCATGAAGATGATGCAACTGAATTAATGGCACCAGCAGCATCTCTGTAAGAGAGTCCCAATTATGAGACAAGGTAGCCGAATGGTTAGAACGCTGGCCTTGTAACGCGAAGGGTTCGGGTTCGATCCACCTCTCGTGAGACGGTTACTGCGTATGGACCTTTGAGCAAGTCCTTCACTCACAATTGCTCAATGCCATCTATTGATCTTTGGTTATTAGATGGTGAATGAATGAATGAATGAATGAATGATTGAACGAATACTCGTTTATTAAACATCAAAGCTGACATAACGCAATTAGAACGAGCTACGTGGGTTATAAAGGGATTGAGGAAAAGATATCCATGATCTGAATCAAACATCCTCAATCTCAGTGCCTTTATACGTTCATGGAATTAAAGTGTATACATACGCACTTAGGTTATCATGTATATGTGTACAAGCATGCATGTATATATTTGGTGTACATGTATGCATGTATGCATGTATTTATGAATGTATATATGTATATATTTATGTATATATGTATGTATGTATGTATGTATGTATGTATGTATGTATGTATGTATGTATGTATGTATGTATGTATGTATTTGTGCATGCATGCATAGTTTTATGTATGTATGCATGTGTGTATGTATTTATATAATTATATATATATATATATTTATTAATGCATATGTATGCATGTATATTAATCTCCTTTATTAATTAAAACTGACAAGTACGAAGTAAGATTATATTGAAACATGGCAGACAAGATCTTAATTAAACACACGGTTTAGCAGCCATGCAAGGCGCCGCCCTGTAGGGGGTTACGGGTATCGAACCGCGATCTAGTGCTCTCCTGGTCATGAGTGTTGCCATTGCTCTATCTATACGTCTAACCTCCCAAAGGCGATGAAACAAAGACATCTAAGAAAGAGTTCTACAAAGCTGCATCTTAGCATCGCTGGAAATAAATCTTGTTCTACTTCAAAGGAAAGAGATCAGATATCCAGCGGAAGAGTCTTCCCGAGGGAGAGACGGTCCAATGCACGAAGAACAATTCGACACTTGAAAGCATTGAACTTGTAGGTCTCACCGCTGGGCGGATGAACGTAGTCATAGTCCACCGTCACAGTTTGTGTGGTAATTACTAATAAGTTACTTCTATCGCACCGGTGTCTAATGCACACCAAAACCAATCCGTAATCAGGTTAATATCCAGAAGATTAGTCCGTAAGACAGAGAGGCAGCCTATGATGGATAAGCAATTTGAAATAGGTTAAGTGTTAGGTTGAGGACGAAATGGCAACTTAGGCGACTAAGCAGAACGGACAGAAGCAGGGAAAGAGTTCTAAAATTTAGGTCAAACAACAGGAAATGCTCGTTTACAAAGAACAGTTCGGATATTTTTAGGAGTGGCATGGTTTATATCGATGGAGCCTATGTCTACGGTAGCTAGTTGGTGGGGGATTGGTTTAGGTAGTAGGCGGTATGTAGCGTAGCCTACTTGTAAGGTAGTTGAAACTCGTGTTATGTAGTAGATCGGTTCTTGTCGTAATGTAGCAGAAGAGAACGTTACCTGCTCGTCCCTATGACGACCAGAGGAGCATCTCTCGTGCTCGATGAGCAACTCGGCCCCAAGGACGATGACCCGAAGAAAGACTAAGACGACGCTCAGCAGTAGTTCATAAGTTTATTCACGCGTTACAATTACGACGACAACCTCGTACTGCTGCTTCTACTTAACTGGTGACAACTCTCTCTCCATACATGTTAGGCTCAGCCTCTATTTACACAGTCAAGTCAGTCGGTTGGGTTTCTCGCTTACTCGCATATAGCCACGTCTGTTCATCCCTCTCTCTGTCTCTGTCCGTATTCGTCTTTGTCCGTCTGCATATCTCTGTCCACTTGGCATCTGGTCAGTTGGTCAGTGGGCTCGTACTTCAGACTAAGTTGCGCCTACGTGGTCTCGAATTTATAAGTAAGTAAGTAAGTAAGTAAGTAAGTATATTTTTTTATTATTTATGCATCGGTTTGTCAGTCTGTGTGGTGACGAGTGCCTACCCGGATCAATTACCCGTGTCATTGAGTGCATGGCTTTCAATGATTCTCTGGTTCCGTTGAAGTCAACCACTACATAATTATGTCTATACACGAACATCTCTACGTTGCCTTTCGAGAACTTCTCTAATGATCTACTTGATATTCGAAGTGTCTGTGGCAGTGTTTGAGAATCTATCGGAAGGAGTGAACATCACTACCTGAACGACTACAAAAGGTATACAGGGTTACCTGAGTTAACGAGAAACACCTGTTGATGATGCTTACCTGTGTTGATGAGAAATTGGTTGCTGAGACCCGGATGGTCGACATCGTGTATCGTACTGGCAAATATCGTGGCTAGAACTTCAAGGTCTGTGAACACATTCTGCAGTTAAACAGAAGAACTGACGGATGACAATCGATCAGTCAATCCGAAAATCAATCAATACGAAAATCAGTCAATACGAAAATCAATCAATACGAAAATCAGTCAATACGAAAATCAGTCAATACGAAAATCAGTCAATACGAAAATCAGTCAATACGAAAATCAATCAATACGAAAATCAATCAATTCGAAAATCAGTCAATACGAAAATCAATCAATACGAAAATAAGTCAATACGAAAATCAGTCAATACGAAAATCAGTCAATACGAAAATCAGTCAATACGAAAATCAGTCATAAGAAAATCAATCAATTCGAAAATCAGTCAATACGAAAATCAGTCAATACGAAAATCAGTCAATACGAAAATCAGTCAATACGAAAATCAGTCAATACGAAAATCAGTCAATACGAAAATCAGTCAATACGAAAATCAGTCAATACGAAAATCAGTCAATACGAAAATCAGTCAATACGAAAATCAGTCAGTCACTCTACCAACAGACCAACCAACCAGCCAATCAATCAATCAATCGTTCAATCAATTCACTGATCAATCAACCAGTTGCCTGTCAAACCGTCAGGTGAGTTGTTTGACTGCTCAGAATCGGAAGACTTCCGACAAAATTCCGTTCAAAGTCAAACGAGAACAGAAAAGAAAACAGAAAAGAAAACAGATAAGAAAACAGATAAGAGAGATCTTTGCTTCAAAAACTGTCTTTTGCTTTGGCTCTGTTTTTATAGATGAAAGTTCCGTTAAAAGCTTTTCTTAATCACAAAGCCATGCAGTAGCTCCAACAACATCGCTTAACAACAACAGTTCTAAAGCACATTAGCAGCACTAAGCCAGACAGGCAGACAGGCAGGCAGGCAGGCAGGCAGACAGGCAGTCAGGCAGAGGTTGTGAATGATCGGTTTGATAAATTAGTCGAGTGGCCTATGTTTGTGAATTGAGCGAAGCTTTAGTTTGATGAGACAGAGAGAGACAAAGACAGAGACAGACAGACAGACACAAAGACAGACAGACAAAGACATAGACAGAGACAGAGACAAACAATCTGTCGAGGAAATGCCTCCATTAGGTTTCCGATGAAGGCTCTGAAAGTATGAAACGAACAACGGTCTTTGTGGACAACCACTGTCTGTCTGTCTCTCTCTCTGTCTCTGTCTGTCTGTCTCTTTCTGTCTTTGTCTGTCTGTATGTCTCTCTCTGTCTTTGTCTGTCTGTATGTCTCTCTCTCAAACTGTCAGGTGTAAATTCTAAGTACGACAGTTTCTCTTTTCCTCCGCCAGAGGCTCTTCCAAGAGCGAAAATGTCAAACCCCAATATCAAGCATTCATACAGTACTATTACCGTACAAACAACTGTACATGTATTTGATAATATCCTCCTTCGAAAGTTCAGAAGTGCACACGACCTTACGACAGAACATCGATGGCGCCGGGGAATTGGGCGTCAAAGACTTGCTCAAGGTCCATACACAGCAGAGGTCTCGGAGGAGGAGGAGGACGAGGACGAGGAGGAGGAGGAGGAGAAGGAGGAGGAGGAGGATTGAACGTATACTCTCCACGTTGCAGGCCATAATTATGTGCGAGGGCGTCGCCAGCCGTTTTGTGAAAGGCACCAATAGACTACGGATTGGACGTTTTAGTGCAATCGAGATGCGTTGTGTGGCTGGTTTGCACTGGATTCCATTTCTTCCGTTTGACGATAGAAATCGTTCGTCGGCAGGCAATATTTACTTACTTACTTTCTTCCTCTAGCGCCCACAGTGTCCCAAACGCTCACTCGAAGGCAGCCGTAGCAGTTATCTGTGTTCTATTAATAGAACATGCATAATCTCTACGGTAAGCGTCAGCAGCCCACCAGAGGGCACTGGCAATCGCGGGAGGGGATATGATGGACACCTCTGTTTACGTATCGATGCAACTTGCAACACCTATCCGTATCTTTCCATTCAATCTTGTCCATCACCGAAGTCCCTTCTCCATCTACTGCAGGTAATATAATCCAAGTGAGTGGCACCAAGGTGAGCGTCTTTGATGGCTTTTTACCTGTAGCGCCGGAAGGTTGAGCAGCACGTGAGCGCACTGCGTGACGTCTGCGGCGTGGATGTTGTTGTGGTAGGAGGCATCCGGGTGGTAGTGGCTCTCAACGTGCATTAAGTAGGTGACCAAAGTATTCGCAGGTATCTGAAACGTCTTCAATAGATTGCGCTCCTGAAATTTTCAACAGAAACAACAGTTTGTCAGTCTTTGACGAAACACATAGGGGAAGATCACATGCACTCTTGCAGCGACATGGAAAGATAGACAGAAAGAAAGAAAGAAAGAAAAAAAGACAGACAGACAGACAGACAGAGACTGCGAGACAGACAAGCTTTGCACGTGGTTCTGACGATATTTTATTCATTTAAACAATCACTTACACGCAAATCAGTGTAGACTTGAATCTGTGTGTGTGTGTATGTATTTGTTTGTGTGTGTGTGTGTTTGTGTGTGTGTGTTTGTGTGTGTGTCACTGTGTACTGTTCCTTTGTAGCTTTGCTCTGCTGTGAAATCCTTCTATAAACTTCATGACGTCCATATATCATCTTCAAAGAGGAAACTTCTGTTTCTCTTATCTTTTCCAGTTTTTTCTTTGTTTATGGCTCACACGTTCAAATTGCCACCAGGACTGGAAACATCTTCCCTCCCCTAACCCCTCCCTCCCTTCCTCTCCCTCTCTCTCCCTCACTATCCTCTCTCCCACTCCCTCTTTCTCTCTCTCCCTCTTTCCCTCTTTCCCTCTCTCTCACTTTCTCTCTCTCTCTTCTTCTCCCTAGTCCTCCTCCTCCTCCTCATCATCATCGTCGTCGTCGTCGCCGTCATCATCATCATCATCATCATCATCATCATCATCATCATCATCATCATCATCATCATCATCATCATCATCATCATCATCATCATCATAATTTCAACGAAAGTAACCAGTGCTACTAGTAATACTGCGGCACTTAACAACACTCGCAACATATCCTTACATCAGTATTTTTATACACACTCTAACTCTGGGACACCTCTTGGCTCTGAGGTCGTTATACAAAACTGTTTTCTTACAGGTACAGTGAGCGGTCGGTCGTCTGACCTTGCATATGGTGTAGGTGACTGCGGTCAGCGGACGGTTGTTGGCCAATTCAGACAACCGGAAAATATCGATGCCCCAGATGTCGATGTCGTTCATCACCTGCCACACAGACACAAACAGCTGGAAAAATCTAAACAGATTCCCAATGAATTTCCTTCCATTCCGACTGAGGTGCGAGATAGTGTAGTGGTCAGTGTGCTGTACTGTCAACCGAGAGGTCGGGGTTCAATTTCCCGTTAGGACATAAATTTGTTTCGAGATTTCTGATCCACCTAACCCATAGCCAACTCAGCTATAATGAGCACACTGACCGTACACTGTTGTGGGGTGACGAGACGACGAGGGAGAGGACTGGCCACCCGCCCTCATATGCCGAGGCTGAGAAATATATGAAGTCGCTAACACTTCATACCAGCGGCTGATTCAGGGCTATCTTAGTGGACTTCCTCCTCTTCCTCTTCCTCTTCCTCCTCCTCATCCTCCTCCTCCTCTTCCTCCTCCTCCTCCTCCTCCTCCCCCCTCCCCCTCCCCCTCCCCCTCCCCCTCCCCCTCCTCCTCCTCCTCCTCCTCCTCTTCCTCTTCCTCTTCCTCTTCCTCTTCCTCTTCCTCTTCCTCTTCCTCTTCCTCTTCCTCTTCCTCTTCCTCTTCCTCTTCCTCTTCCTCTTCTTCTTCTTCTTCTTCTTCTTCTTCTTCTTCTTCTTCTTCTTCTTCTTCTTCCAACTCTGTTCGACATCTTCGACACACCAGAGCACAAAACAGCAGAAAAGATTTTAGATCGAAGACGAAGGGAGATTTTTGTAGGCAAACAATCTCCCCTCCCCCAGCCCCCATCGCACTTGGGTTTACGGTGCGCAATCCCTGTCACCTGCCATTAATCAGGATAATTGAAGCCTCCCTCGTCGCTTTCAGAGCTAATGCGGTAATTACCGGAAACGTAAAAGCAAACAAAGGATTTCTAAAACAAACTCCAACTCTACAAAGTAACTCATAGTCTACATAAGCTACATGAACAGACAGCATGAGAAAGGTAAAAGACATTTACATTATGAATAACTATATTAACATTACACAAAGATGAATCAAGCGATTCCAAAATGACAACGCAGCCAATAGAAACCACTTTGATGGAGAAAACCCGGGTTTTGAGCCATCAGCAACTTTAGAATTAACAGTTACAATAAATATTATGCACGGCATTTGCTATCAAGTCCTGCAAGGATTTCGGTATGAGCGGTTGCTTGGTTTTGGGGATACGACACTAGCAGGCAGAGTTGAATTCAAACATATCGAGGATGGTTATCCCTTGGAAGGGTAACCGTCTACACACTAACACTTTAGCTGGTGCCAACACAAACCCCCATCGTTTAGGGGCTGGTAAATGACTAGCAGCATAAGTTAGGAGGTTAGACGAGGTGTGGTTGTTGAATTGTTTTGGTCATGTGTGTGCCTAAGCCGAATTATCGTCTGACCTTAGAACTGTACTCCTGACGTGTTTTTACGGAAGTACATTACAGTTTCTGCTACCTTTCTTCAACCAAGCATTCTTCCATCCATCGCCTTTTATGAGTTTCTCAACCCACGCTGCCACATTTCAGTGCAGCAACTGCATTGTGTCAATAGTGATCACGCGAAACGCATAACTCTCACGCCAGGTGTCGCCGTCTGCGACCGGAAGTCCTGAGGAGGACATCACGTGACGATCGTAAATATGCGGACGAGACGAAACGTTTAACGACTGCCGGGCCCCCTGGGGACGATTGGCCCTGGTAAAGAGTAGACTTGTTGACCTTTGGCGGGGGTAAGGGTGATAAACAGAGGCTCAGTCCACATGATTATGATGCAGTGTTGTCATGACTTCCAACCAGAGGGCGTCACGTGTCCGGTTCTTAGGACATAACGATAACTCAGATTCCCAGAGGACGAAGTGGGGCTGCCTCCAGAGTTGTATGGTCTCGAGACTCAGTCTCGGTCTCGAGACGTCTCGAGATAGGTTTTTTAATGTCTCGGTCTCGTCTCAGTCTCGGGAACCCATTGTCTCGTCTCGGTCTCGGTCTCGAAGCAATTTCTCGAATTTTTAGAAACTGTCTTGAAGCGAAAGTCTTGTTCTGTCTCGAACAAGCGGTCTCTATAAGTCTCGCGACAAATGTCTTTATATCTAGCGCTATAAAAATGTCCTGGGTCGATATGAACAGATAACTCGGAAGTCGGATGTGCTAATCAAACCGGAAGTTCTGAAAAACGGTCTTTCTAGAAACTCTGGTGAACGTGTTAGACCACGTGAAATCGGCTATTGGAAAAAGGATTCTGTAATTCATTTCGAGTTAGAAAGAAAGTACAAGAAAATGTCTCATACAGAACCTGAAGTAGTCAAGTACGCAATGTGGTCATGGCCAAAGAAAAGAAATGGCGTGCCGTTTATCGCTGGCGTAAAGTCACCATAAAGGAAACGATGGGAATAACATCGAGTTTATGCTTGAGGATCTTGTATTCATAAATGTAATGGTATTTAAGAATAGCGGGGAAACTGATGCCTGAATTCCTGTGTATATAAACAATATCGCCACCACTGACTTTGCTCCAATAGAGCGCAGCAAGCTACCAGCCTTGTCTCATAGTGCATTCACTATATAAGTAAGTAACACGCACTTTAATTTCCTTGAAAATTATAATATATGCAAACATCTTACAAACAGTTAAAGTGTTCATTTCGTCATGCTTTTAACATAAGTTCTTGTTCGTTACTTAGTGAATTGCATTTTGGGATGTGGCTGGTAGGTAGCAGCGCTCTACTGGAGCGAAGTCAGTGGCAACCATATTATTTATATACACAGGCACTCAGTCTTCGCATTTACCATACTGTAGTAAATGCCAAAAATGTCTTGTACTGTCTTGGACCTCGTGTCTTGGTCTCGGTCTCGGCACCTCATTGTCTTGGTCTCGTCTCGGTCTCGGCACCTCATTGTCTCGGTCTCGTCTCGGTCTCGAAGTTTACGGTCTTGCATACAACACTGGCTGCCTCCCACCCCACTTAACATAGATCGTTGCTAAGAGGATTGACTTTAAAACTCCATCCACTATGGCTACATCCATTGTCCACTCTAAGCTTGATTACCGTAATTTCCTTTTCCTCAACCTCGAATCCACCCAAACGTCTAAAACTCATCCAAAAACTCTTTCTCCCGAGCTGTCACCAGGACACCTAAGCATCATAATCATATCACTCCCGTTCTTAGATCAATGCACTGGCTGAAAAACTCTGAGCGCATCAACTTCAAAGTTCTATCGCTGACTTACAACTCCCTACAATACTCCCAGACAAAGTAGCCTACCTTCGAGAACTCTTTCAGCCACCCGGATCAACCCGATTTCCTCACACTTCACTCTCTCCCTCCCAAAGTCACTACTCAGCTCAAGTTCTCCAACGGATCCAGATCCCACACTGCACCTCAACTCTGAAACGAACTTCCCCTGAATTCCCCAGTCCCCATATTCTCAGTTCCACCACCAACACCGCCACTCACCCACCGTCATCTGCCTCAGGCTCCTATGCTTATCACCCACAGTCTTTCCACTCCAAATTGAAGTCTTGCCTCTTCAGAAATTCCTACCCTAATCCTTTCGATCCTCTGCCTTCCAATCTTTCTCGTCCTCTACGAAACCCTCCGTAACAGCTGCTCTGCCTCTCTCTGGTCTCTCTGGCAACCGGACTCAGACCTTCAATGGACATCGACCTCTGGACAACCCATCTGATACGACGCAGCGCTCGTGAATAAGGTGGTGCTTTACGCTTAGATTTAGAGTAGCGCGTTAGAAATTTGGAGTTTACGATTAGGCCTACGATTATGATTGTAATACGGACGATTCAGAGGCATTCAGCTATTTGTTCACAGGTGTACTGCTGGCATGATAATGGCTTCACCTGTCTTAATTTAGCGGATATGGAATGAAGCAGATGATTCTGCATACGTTGATAATACTTTCGTGAATAAATGGATTCACTTAAATGTAGACCTGCATTTGAATTAACCTAATTGATTCATTAGACCTCTAGATTCACCTGCCTACCTGTGCCAGTTCCAATTCGTCTTCGACTTCGATTCCGAACCGCGGAACTGCGCCGGTAAAACTATTCGAGTGATGCAGCTTTCGAACACCTGAGATCTTTGACATCGGCGCTTTCTTCTCACCTGGCACATCTTCTTTCTCATTCACCGGCAGCAGCTCCAGGTCCTGCTGTTTATCTGTAACCATGGCAACACAGGTGCTTAAAAAGACTTACGAAGATGAGAATAGATTTCAGGATTCATTGGATCGATGGCCTGTGAGCGATAAGTCTCTTTGACATAAACATTGAGATTAGATTAACGGCGGGTAAAGCATCACCAATATTTCTCAGTTTACATAGCACCAAGATCTTTAGTGTTATATGGGAGCGCTTTTTCTGGATTCTTTGGATTCTTTTTATGCATGCAATGTTCCGCTGGAACTGTTCCTCCAATTGATCTTATATGACACCATTTTCTGCCTTTTTTCACACTGCCACTGCCCGAGCTGCTGCTATTGCCAGGCAGTGTCAGGCCAAAGGCTGGAGAAACGAGGAGGGCGACGTCAACGATCTTTGTTGGTTGCCATAAAGATGTCGTACTGGAAACTACTTCAGCCTTTTAGTTAGCAGTGTTCCAGTAACCACCATATATGGCGCTACACAAGTGAATGGAAACATCGAGTGATAGAATTACCAATGTACAACTGTGAACGATGGACTCCGCCTCTCTCTCGTCTCTCGAACTTCCACCTGACATCTATGTCTGACCAATCCCTCTGATACGACGCGCAGCTCGTGAATAAGCTGGTGCTTTGCACTTAGCCTTAGAGTAGCGCTTTAGAAATTTGGTACACAGGAAGTGCCCCTCTCAATCGAGACTCTGAACCCACACCTACTCAAGGCACGCGAAGTCAACCGATTCACAGAAGCGTCTGTTGAAGTTCCTTAGCGCCTTTACGAGATTCTAAATGGTGCTATGTAAATCGGCATATGCATACATATATACATATCTTCTAAAACTGAAGATTCTTCAGATCATTTGCTTTAAAAGCATTGACTTCATTTGTTTTAAAGTTCTTCTGTTTTCTGAGATACCACAAAAACGCATCCTTTCACGGCTTGGACGCATTTAATAAATCAGACCAAAAGACTACCAAAGGTTTTCATCAATCAACATCTGGCCCCGCCTCCTCAGAAGTGGCAGCGAATCAGGGCAGGTGAAAGAAGGTCATCTATCAAGAGGGAATATTAATGGTGTTGGAGCTGTGGAGTGTTCTGTAGATAGAGATTGGGTCTGGCTGTGAATCAGTTGACAAATGTTATTCGTTTGATAAGGCAAGTTGCTTCAATCAATCAATTAGACGAAGTGAATTATTCACAGAGGGAGTCATATCAAGAAATCCTGCCGAGTGAACTCGAGGAGAGGCTGTTGATTGGCTGACGAACAGACACTCAAGGGATCCAGAGTCTCAGCGGAACAGCAGGTCGCCAGATTAATGATGGCGATGATGACGATGATAATGATGGCGATGATGACGATGATAATGATGGCCAGTGAGTAATCTAGACGTCTTTGGGGGGGGAAGTTCCCCCAGGATTGATGTTTCCCCCCAGAGGCCAGTAATATTACAATGTACAGACCATCAGGGGAGGAAAAATCCCCCCCAGGATAGATGTGGATACATGGTTCCCCCCCCCCAGAGAGATGGATTCCTAAAAAAAAGGTCATCAACCTGTAGAAAAAGTAAACAATCGGGTGAAGGACTAAAAAAAAAGGTCATCAACTTTTTTCGAAGATGAAAAAGAAATTTTTTTTTGAAAAGTCTGAAACTTTTTAAAGATGGAAGACAAAATCGTGTGTCAATTTTTTGCTCCCCCCAGAAACCTGGTTTCCCCTCCCAGACGAGGGGGACTAGATTAAACACTGAATGATGGCGATGATGATGATAATGGTGATAAAGGGGTGGTGAAGGTGGGGTGGTGGTGGTGGTGGAGATGGTGATGATAGTGATGTTGATAGTGATATGGTGATCAGATTCCGTGGAGAAAATGTGTTTAACTGAAACCGTCGAAGCAATTGAAGAAATAATAATTTATGGGAGACTAACCGAGAAACGTGTTGCAGATGTACTTGGAGACCTGATTGCCCGCGCGACTTGACTCCGCAAAATGAGTCAGTTCCTTGTTGAGCATTCGCTTGAACTGTTAACATCATCAAAATGACAACATCGATGAGCAACTCAAATGAGCAACCAAAATGAGCAAAACATAATA
>OY744606.1:81177228-81247228 GCA_963556255.1 Allolobophora icterica | reverse complement strand
AGAATACTCATGCATCTTCGCAAGAACCAACTTGCGTATGTTCTCAATCAAATACCAAGGTCCTCTCGTGTGGAATAACCTTCCTTTGGTCATTCGTGAGGCTAGGAGCCTCGTTCATTTTAAACACTTGATCCGTGCACACGCAATAAGTAGTATCATGTAGCTCTTAGTGCTATATCCCATCTATTGATTGCCCGTTATCCAATTTAAAGTGTACTGCCTGATACAATTACAAGGTGTAATGCTTGTTGTACTGAATGCTCTCTGTATTGGCAGTGCTTTGTTGTTCCTGTGTCCTCATGACGGTGCTCAGTTTTGTTAGCACTTGATTTTTTTTTTTTTTTTTGTGTTTTTGTTTCATTTTCTTGATTTAGTTGAGTAGGGATGGAATTCCCCTGCCGTCCATTTAGTTCTAGAAAATAATTTGCAAGTTTTGCTATACAGTTAATGCAATTAGGCCCCTATTCAGCGGGACTTGTCCCTTCGGGTGTGCCCTTTGCTCCCTCATACCATCTCTTTATAGATAAACTTCTGCAATAATCTGACTATGTTTGTGAAATTCTACTTACTGTAGTTTCATGTCGTTCATTTGGTTTTGTTTCTGGGAACAATAAATTGATTTGATTTGATTTGATTTGATATTTACAAATGCAGTAATATTTTTGGGGCACATTTTCCTCAGGGACCTAAATATAATAAAGTTTCTCGACCCGTGTAATATTTCACTCGTTTGTTTCACACATCTATACCTACACACATGCACACATGCGTACATACATACATACATACATACATACATACATACATACATACATACATACATACATACATACATACATACACACACACATACATACATACATACATACACACATACGTACATACATACATATTATATGCAATCATACAGACTTATGTATGCATGTGTGTATTCTGGCTTTTATAAAACGCATTTCAGAAACCTCTTAAAAGCGCTATGAACTTCATAGCAGTCTAAGCGATTTGAAGAGATGCGTCGTCTGCCGTCTGGAAACAAGCGAGTGGAATGTTACGAGTTAGTTACACAAATCCACGCTTAGATACTTAGATAGGCGTACATACATTGGACACACATACATTGGACACACATACATTGCACACACATACATTGCACAACTGCTACTTCATTTACACAATAATACTAACACAGAACAATAGGCAGAGATATCATTAAACGAACCAATTAATTATTGCCTTCTACCTCGACAGTGTCTAAATCACAAAGCCTCAGCCGATGACGCACCAAAACCAAATCCTAAACAGGTCAAAATCCCAGAGATCACTCCACTAATAAACGTTCCACATTTCAGAGCTGTCAAATTTCTGCGTAAAAGATTGGCAAACATTGTTGAGTGCCAACGAGTGGACGGAAGGAAGGAAGGAAGGAGGCCAAGGACGTGCTACTAGAGAAATGACAAAACTATACGAGTCGGACAATGCATACTTTGTGAATGACTGAAGCGTCAAAGCAGAATACGCCGATGAATTCCACGGAGACGGCTGCTTGTACAAACAGCCGCCGTCCAATCCATCATTGGATCAGCACAGAATGGCATGGATATTAAAAACGCCAGAAATGACGGAACCCATCGCAATATCCCATGACAATAAAAATCATCAAATACATGCTAAGAAAAACGTATACGTTAATAACGGTATAGGGAACTAAACAGCACATCGAGATTAAATACTGTCCGAAAATAAAACATAGACCGAAAATGAAATACAAGTACGCCTATGAGGATAAGGCCGACATTCTCCAATCCGAACTTCTTCTCTAGTCGGCTTATTATTATCGCAATGCAGACGACGTCAACCGATTGTCGCTTCTATAATCAAAGCCGTAGTCCAGTAATGATTAATGTTGCACGAAATGTCAGCTCAGTAGGTCTGTCTATGCCTGGTTTTGTTTATAGGATTTTGTCGCGTGAGGAGATCGACGACAACGACGAGATGGCATCATCATCATGATGTAAGCGTCGTTGCCGGTCGAGATAGGATGATGACGGACGAAAGCCAGTCTCCACTGGGTCAACAATGAAGGCAGCGAGGCCGAGGTGTAATCGGACACCACACAGCCAAGGTGTAATAGGACACCTCGCGGCTATGATGTAACCAGACACCGCCCGCGCTGCAGGCGAGCGACGACCCGCGTCTCGAGGAGCAATCTGACACTAATTGACGATAGCTTGACGTGGGGAGGGGGCTGACCGGTGCACGCTGAAGTTCCTACTTAACGGAAGGAAAAGGAGAACACGGGACTTGTACTACTGACGAGGACGACGCGTGAACATCGGTCGAGCGAACAACATCGAGAGGAGCGACCAGCGGCGGCGACAGAGTATTAGTCCGTCAGATTCAGAGACTGACGCGAAAGAACGATCTGTAGTTAGGCTGTACGAAGCAACATTTGAGATAGTCCGATTTAATATCTAAACGCTTTAATACTACGTGGAAGTTCCCGTAGAGTTAGTGTATATATATTTGTTTCTTTAATTAAATTCATTTATTAATTAAACAAAGTTCGTCGTGAATCTTCTATAGAAAAGTTAGGCACGTTAAATAAAAGTGCAAGTAAAAGAACAAGCAATCGAGGGTCGACATCAACACACGGCAAACACACGACAGGGCGACATCCGATTGCGACATTGGCGCAGTCGACAGGATTTTCTACTGAAGACGTCACGACGAAAAGCGGAACCGGAAACGGAACGAGGAATCTCAACAGATCGGGACCAGCAGCGAACACAATCCTTCGCAACTGGAGAAGTCGAGTGCCGGACTCCGGAGACGAAGGACTCGAAGGAACCGACAGCAACAGGCAAGGACGAGGAACAAGAGCGCCAACGGACGACCGACCATCGCTAGCAACGACGGACGGGAGTGGCAACGGAGGACAGCGGATCAGCCAAGATACCAAAAGACGGAACACGCTCGACGTATCAGAGGGTAAGTCCTTACTGGTAGTCGTGGTAATCTGTGAGGTTGCGGTTGAGGTCTGGATGAGGATTGGTGTGCGAATAGCCGAGGCTTTTGCGTAGCTCCTTTTGCTCAGTTCTGTTCTTGTTGTATTTGTGGTAGAATTTTAGGACGTTGTTTTCTTTGATTTCTGACCAGCGGTGACTCTCCTCTAACTTACTTATCTTTTTCTATTAGTGAGCGGACTGTTGGAGATGGATAAGTTGTCGGTAGGGAAAAGAGTGAGGGTGCAGAACATGCCCCGTCACAGACTAGTCGCATATCTGATAAAGATGGGACTAGGAGAGGAGGAATTGGGTTCCATGAGTACGGGCCAACTCCAAGAGGCGAGTGCTGAAATAATTGTGTCTGGACGGGAAACCCCGCCAGAAGTAAGTGAGGAAGTAAGCACGGGTAGCATAGAAAGCAGTATCGACTCGGCAGCGCAAACGCAGGTATACGAATTAAAACGCTTAAAATACGAGAGAGAGGAAGCCGCAAGGCTGAGAGAGGAAGCGGAGAGAAGAGAGAGAAGAGAGGAAGAGAAAGAGAGGAGAAGAGAAGAGAAAGAAGAAAGACTGAGGAGAGAAGAAAATGAGGAAGCTGAGAAGCAGCGAAGAGAAGAGAAGGAGGAAGCGGAAAGATTGAGGAAAGAACAAAAGGAGGAAGCTGAGAGGCTGAGAAGAGAAGCGAGAGAGGAAGCAGAAGGAGTAAGGCTTCGTGAGGAGAAGCAGAGAAGGGAAGAGAGAGAGGAAGCCGAGAGGCTGAGAAGAGAAGCAAGAGAGGAAGCAGAAGGAGTAAGGCTTCGTGAGGAGAAGCAGAGAAGGGAAGAGAGAGAGGGAGCTGAGAAGCTCAGGCTTCAGGAGGAGAAGCGGAGGAGAGAAGAAAAGGAGGAGGCAGAGAAGAGAGAGAAGGAGGTCCGAGAGGAAAGGGACGCAGAGAGGAGACTCAGAGACGAAAGGGACTATAACTTGAGGCATTCGGTCGTAGGACGAATGAAAACGTATAGTGAAAGCTTGCGAGGACTCTTACCGAGATTCCCCAGCGACCATGCGCAAATCCCTGGTTTCTTTGTGCACTGCGAAAGGTTATTCGACTCTTGCGCTGTCCCGGACGATCTTCGAAGCAGATTACTCTTGACCTGTCTAGATAATCAGGCCAGAGCACTGACGGCCAGACTCACACTAGAGGAGCTTGATAATTACGGGAAGCTAAAAACCTTCTTGTTGAAAGAGTTCAAAGAGTAGATGACAAGTGAGCGTTTTGACGCAGGCTGTACAGAAGCGATTTGATATATTAGACTGTCTCTACAGAAAAGGGTCCACAGAGGGCCCACAGGATCCACGGACCCTTATCAAAGATCAGTTTCCAAGCAGTGCCTATGGCTATCATGGCTAGAAGTCTTTTGAATCGCGATGACAAGTGAGTGGGCTAACGCAGTGCGCTATAGAAGTCCTAGAATACAAAAGACCCTCTCTACGGAAGCCTTTAACGCAGGCCCAATAGAAGCCTGTTGATATAAAAAGACTGGCTCTGAAGAAGCCTGACGCTACAGAAGTCCAGGGCTTTTATCACAATTGGCTATCAAAAAGGAGTGGAAGATTTTGAACGCAGGCTCAATAGAAGGAAGCCTGGGCAGGCAACTGTTTTCTCGCGAACAATCGAAAACCCCAATCCTTTAATCAACCAGTCAATCGAAATTTATATAAATACAAATAAAGTATTTTTCAATTTAAATCGTGAAGAAAACGCAAATCTGCGACATGTAAAATTGTTCACCCAAAGTCAGTATTTCTGTGTGCAGCACATACTTTTATAGAAACATACAGCCATCTCTCCACGCTGTGACTAAAATAACTCGATTGACCCATGCCAATGCCAAAAATAACTCGGTTGACCCATTTAGAATGCGTTTCAGAAATATTTCAGACACAACCTAAACTCTCTAGACATTTCATAAACGCTCCAGACATTTCATAAACGCTCCAAAAATGTCTAGAAAAGGACGAAATGCATAAAAATTCGCTAGTGATATCAATAGACAAAACCAACCCAGATTTTTAAGTCACCTTTCCGTCGGATGAAATTATTTATTCTCGGAGAAATTTAATGCTAAAGGAGCCAAAATCCATTAAAGTAAACGCTATCGATTTTTCGCACGTGTCCCATTCCAGGCTATTAACCATACTGTAACCAGATCAACAGCTTCCGCCAGCGAATCGCAATGCAGGAAACTAGGTGAGAGACGGAAAATCCGAATATATTATACTGTAAAACCTTAGTTCACAAATACGGTGGCCTGTGTGAGTCCTATTTATTCATATTTACAACTATTTTTATTATTTCATTCCGAAAAAGCGCACATTTTCACCCTTATTTTAGTAGCCCATACAGGCCACCGTAGACAAAACAGCTATGATTAGGTTGTAAACAAAGTCGTAAATCTTTCATGAATAATTCAGGCTGTTTATACAAGCCTCATAATAGGCTACACATAATCGTTCATAACAGAGAAATTAGGAAACAAAAACAAAAAAAACAGACCAAACCCGTGGCAACCAAAAAACTATTGCCTATTTTAACAATCATTTTTCTGTGCCTTAATGCGGTCTGTTAGGATTTCAATGAAGGAATATATTTGTATTTAGTTCGCCGATGAGCTAGTGGAAAAACCCAGTTTATATATAGGCCTACGCTGTTTAGCGTGGCACGGTAAATATCGACAGAATGGGTCTTAATAAAATGTAACTTAGTTGGTGCAAATATATAGATATGTTCTTAATTCTTTTGGCATTCAATCTAGCATATCCTGATGAACAATTATCATATTTACAATAGGAAACTGTAGCCAGAATATATTTATATAGCGGTTTAAATATCAGAAAATATGATTTTTTAGTAGGGTCAATATAGTAAACTAATTGTTTCCAGTTCATATATAAAAATATATTCCTAATTTTTCTTTTATTCTATCCAGCATTGCCTGCCGAACATTTAGCTTGTTCAAACCAAAAAGCTACACTTAGAATATTTTTCTATAGCGCCTTAAAGATATAAATTTAAATTTTTTGAGTGGGGCCCATGTAGTAAACCTTACATAACTTAGTCAGTATATATAGATATATTGCTAAATGTTTATGTATTCAGTCTGGAATTGAATTCTGCATATTTATTATATTTTCAATAGAAATATTGTAGCCAGGAAATATATTTATTTGACCTTGAAAAACAGAAAAACAGTAATTTCTTTCGGGGGTCCAGTCACTTAAACAGTCATAGCTACAGCATTTATAAATTTATATCCGAATTATTTTTTCTGTTCTGTCGGGCAATGAATTCTGCACATTTATTATATTCACAATACAAATGTTTTAGCAAGAAAATATATTTTATATGCGCTTGAACACACATCTGCAATCATTTTTTACGGGGGTCTTCATTTTTATGCATTTTTGGCGCAACCAAATATAAATATTTAAATTTTTTGACGAAAGGAATGGAAGAGGAGATAAAGTGCTAAAAATTAATGTTTACATTACATCAGTATGTTAAGAATTGACTTAGATATTGAAATTTCAAAATCTCCGTAGGTGATAAAAAAATTCTGCTAGTTTTTGAAGACATATGACGATTTTCGAAAAAAATCCAGCACCCTTTCCATATAGTAGCATGACTTACTATGTTTTTACTAGTATGCGCTACGATTAAATCGATTTTAATACTCATTATTAAGTTTGTTGGTAATAGATGTATAATAGGGATTCGAAGTCACCCCCCAAAATATGACCACATTATAGGCCCGTGTGCCATTTTTTAGATTAAAAATCATCTGTTTTCGTGGTCGTTAAAGGCATATGCTGGTGGTGCGCTAGGAATTACAGACTCACTACTCCAACCACCTACGATGAAAACTTTTATTTTGAGGTTCGCGGACAAGTCCCAGTGCTGGTTAGCTTCTTTATTAGTTCCGCCACCATGTCGTCTTTGCTTTGACTCGGCAACTCTTTTTTTCCGCTCTTGCTTTGTATATCACGTTTCATCGTTCTATATTTTTCCTCCTCTCCCAGAATAAGTTTATATTCATCGTCGCTTATAGCTGTGTCTTCTAACGCCCGAGAAATATGGTCATGAACTGTGTTTAGTTTACTTTCCGCCAAAATACAAATTTCGTCGTGTTTTGAAGCTTTAGCAACAAACGATCGGCTAACAACATTTCCAATAATATCCAGAAAACTCGTCGCTATGGCCAAACTCTCCAGAACAATACCAGGAATAAAACCAATACCAGTGGCTAACATGGCTGCCCCACCCACCCCAGTTCCAAGACTAACTATAGCAAGGCCGGCCGAGGCCCCATTAGCCACATCTACAACCCTCTTATACTTCTTGCATAGTTGTCCCCGACTTATCGCCTCAGACCTCAGGAATGCTTCTATTTCGCCGATCTTCTGCAGACGAAATGTTTGCGACGTCGTGTCTGACGAAATTGTTGACTCCATAAGCGGTGGGTACAAAGACATAGTTTTTTTTATAGTTGCTCTATCAGTAACGTTACGTTTAACTCAATAGTTGAAGTACTTAAAACGCCTCTCTTTTTTCCTTCAATTCGAAAACTCGTTTGTCCTGGAATGAATATTGCCCTAGATGCATCAAATTGTCCACTTTGAATGTCAACTGTGCGATCGATGCTACCCGCGGCTGTAATAATGCGAACTGACGCATCACCGGTACTAACACCAAACATTGTAAGCTTCCAGAACCCGCCCTCTAACGAAACCCCCTGATTGGTGGTTTGCAAAGTTATACACGGAAAACGCGCAGCGGTCAATGGAAGAGTTTGCCACGCAGTCGTGGTTACCGTTCCGGCCGCCGTATAGATATCGCGGTTGTGGTAATCGTCAGACACGAAGTCGATGTGCTGTTGAGGCACCGCGGTCAATAGCTCTGCGGTGGGCTTCGGGATGTCGTACCCCCAGTGGGCTACATCACCTAGACTGTCTATGCTGTATTTGCACATGTCTATTTCTCCGTGTTGACGGAGATACCCCCGAATCTTGTAGTGCGTGTCAGTCATATTTTTCTATACTACTGACTGTCCCTCGTGTTTAAAATATGTATAGATCTGGAAGTGGGTTATTCCAAAAGTAGGTTGTGGTGGGCTGGTGGCCAAGACCATCAGCCTGAATTTTTTGTATACTCTGTCATCAGTGAAGGTGAACTCTTGTGCAGAATTAGTCAAAGTGGCAGTGGAGGAAATGAGAGCATTGAATCTCATCGAATCGGTGGGTGGAGTCCCATAAATCTTCCAGGACGTGATACGCGGAGCAGTAGAACTAATTCCCCCAGCCAGACTAACCTTCCATACTCGCACAGCCGTCGGGCATTCAATCTGTAACCAAGTCCCACTAACCTGAGCATCAAAATCGGCTCTCGATCTGGACGCCGTCTTCCACTCACCCCTCACACCCGAGTTGAAAGCCATATGAGGCGGGTTAGTGGGTAAAGATTCGTTGGCTGAGGCAATAAAACCCGTTTCGGAAACGTTTCTGGATAGGGGCGGAATGTGGCCGCTGTAGTTGAGAATCTTGAGGCCCGCCGCGTATCGCCTTTCATTAGCTATCTCACTGTCTACATACCGCTTGTTAGTCAGGTACCATGGTCCCGAGGGCGGCGTATCATTTTTCGTAGTGGCGTTGGTGATCAGCTGCGTCACTTGTTTCAAACTCACAGCGTCGCTATCGGATCCTGAAATTTCCGTTGGGAGTCCAGTCACTCTTTTACCACCCATAGCCAGATCACCGGTCATGGTACTGCCGGATTTGAGCACGCATGCGCTCCTAACGATAACATCTTGCTCGTTGGCGTACGTCTTAGCAGCTTCAACTTTCTGGTCCGCATAGAGTCTAACGGAAGCTCCAATCTCAGCGTTTTTCACGTCAACGTATCGTTTATTTGTCACATGCAACGGTTCTGTTGGTACTCTATCACTCTTTGTCATGTTGTCGGCGATCAGCTTCGATACTTGTGCCATACTCGTCGCGTCGCTTTCGGACGTTGCTGCGCTCGTAGGGAGCCCAGTAACTCTATTACCGCCCATGGTTAAATCACCCGTCATTGCGCCGCCAGCTTTAAGCACGCATGCGCTCCTAACGATAACATCTTGCTCGTTGGCGTACGTCTTAGCAGCTTCAGCTTTCTGGTCCGCATAGAGTCTAACTGAAGCTCCAATCTCAGCGTTTTTCGCGTCCACATACCGTTTGTTAGTCAAGTACTTTGGTCCAGCCGGCGCCGTATCATTATTCTTAGTGGCGTTGCTGATCAGCTGCGTCACCTGTTTCAAACTCGCGGCGTCGCTATCAGATCCTGGAATTTCTGTTGGCAGCCCAGTCACTCTTTTACCACCCATGGTCAAATCACCAGTCATAGAATCGCCGGTTTTGAGCACATGCCCGCCTCTTACGATAGCATGCTTCTCGTCCACATATCTTCTAGCGGTGGTGACCTTCTCATCCACGTACTGTCTGTAAGAAGCGTCGCGGGAATCTACATACCGCTTATTCACCACATGCAACGACTCCGTTGGTACTCTATCGAGTTTTACTAGAGCGCCAGCGACCGCTGTTGACACTTGTTTCCAACTCGCTGCGTCGCTATCGGATCCTGAAATTTCTGTTGGGAGCCCAGTAACTCGGTGGCCACCCATAACTAAACTTCCAGTCATTACGCCGCCGGATTTGAGCACGCACGCATTCCTGACGATAACATCTTGCTCGTTAACATAACTTTTAACAATAAGGTCCTTGTCATCTGCATACCGCCTAACGGAATCTCTCAGCCCCGCATTCTTCTCGTCCGTGTACTGCCTGGCATCGATAAGCTTTTGGTCTGCATGATTTTCGGCTGCGGTCGCCTTCTGGTCCGCGTATCGTACCACTTGTGCCCAGCTCGCAGCGTCGCTTTCAGACGCACCAGCGTCTGTGGGCAGCCCAGTAACTTTGTGACCACCCATTTTTAGAACACCAGACATCGTTCCACCGGTGATTTGTAAGTTGTCCTGATCTATGATGTCTGCATAAGCCTTTGTCGCGGCGTCTGTTTCCATCGTGGGCGTTCCCACGTTTGTCAGTCGAAAACCTCCAGCCGACAGAATTCCCATCATGGTATCACCCGCTTTGTGGACGAGCCCAGCGGCGCTTATCTGCCCCCCTCCCACCCCACCTCCACCGTCTCTTCCAAATTTATCAACCGGCATTTTTTATATACAAAAAGGTGACGGAAGTCTAACATAGGTCAAGCACGATGTCTTCAAAATTCTTTCCGGCAGCGAGCTCTCTTAGCACGGTCAGGCAGAGATGACCACATACCACATCATCGGGCCCCTGTAGCTGGAACGTTTGAGTTCTTATGGAACGGTTTAAATATCGAGAAATTTCGAGAGGCGGATCCAGCCCATAACTGTCAAAATAGATGGCTGTAGGCCCATCTATCCAATAGGCAACCCAGTGAGTACCATCGCCGGAACCAGAATCTAAATTAACAACTCCACACTCCTTCTCACGAGCCGCGGCATGCAGACCATCTCGCATGAAAACACCGCGGAAATGCGGCAGCGCCCTGGCAACTTTCTCTATATCGAAGTTGCTAAGAGGTTTTAGTTTTTTTGTCCGATGTAGAGACCCGATCCTTTACACATTGGGCAACAACCACCACGAGTCTCACGCCCGAGATATAAACCAGTCCCGCGGACCTGGGCCTCGAGTTCGCGATTGTGACGCGCCGCCTCCGCCAGTGCAGCGTCGCTGGCCTGTTTGCTCTGCACAGCCTTTACTACCCCAGCGGTCCCACCAGCCACGGCACCCGCCGCGGATAACCCACCAAAAAGCAGCGGGAGGAGAGCCAGTAGTGGAAGAAATCCACCCATTTTAGTCATCTTTTTCAATTGCGTTTTGGTGAATCTCAGCTCCATGCCAACGCCTTCCGAAATCTTCTTCACGATTCGGGCGGCTTGAACTTTCGTAAGCGCGAGCTTATCGTCTCCACGAAGCTGGCCATGAGCGAGTCGGATCGTGGCACCAGTGCCGGCGCGCGCAGCTCTAGCTAATGTTTGCTTTTGCCCTTCGGTCAGTGAAAGGCCGAACGCAACGTATTCAGTTTTCATTTTTGGAAAAAATATATCTAAAAGAGGGCCTTGTATCTAAATGTAAAAAACCGATTTCTAGTAGACGACGTTGAATTTGCTGCCATCCGATTCAAAATTCAGGAGTCGGTCGCTGATCAGGACGGCATATGCTGTCGTATTATTTGGTACCCCTTCGTTAAAGTCCACCTTGATTTGTATGTCCTGTACAGAGGTTTTAAGTCGTTCAGATTGCCTGCGCACGTCCAGAACGAAGATCGGAAACAAATCTACAAATTCGATTGGTGTCGGTTGGCATGACGATTCACGCGCGTCTATGCCGCAATATTCTTCCTTGAAGTCACGTAGGGCCTTGTAAGCGCGAGAGGTTGTCCTCTTGGTGAAGTCGAGATTCATGTCAACCACGGGGTAGCGATCGGTGTTGAGCATAGCGAATATGTTGCGAACCTGTGCATGGTCAAACAGTGCCGGATTCTGGCCTTGATGTGCATTCTTTCCAGTCTGAAAAGCAACAAGAATCCAGCGTGGCTTTTCCGTGCCCGACTTAACGCTCAAACGCCAGGAAAAAGTCGTCGCTCGTGGCACCGCAATGTTGTCGCATTGCATGGCGCGGAATGCCACAGGTACCTTAACCTTGGCTTCAATCTGCTTCATAAGCATGCTTTTATACTCCAGAGCGGGTATTATATGCGGCATGAACCAGGAGAGTTTAGTCAGCGCGATCTGGCCATTGGTCGCTGCGGCTTCCTTGAAGATCGCGTCTGCATCTCCCTGCCGGCTCAGCAGTAAGGAGTGTTTAATCCCGTATACGACTTTGTGGTAATCATCGCAAAAGCCGAATAGATGTCTTAAGGGAACGATGAATGAAAACGTTCCAATAGGGACGGGTTTTCCAATGATCATCAGTCGACGGGCCTCGAAGCCGATATTCGCGGTCGCCGCCGCCGCACTCGTGTCCTTCTGCCAACACATGTTTAAACCTTCGCCTTTGGAGAAGTCGTCGCCGTATACCAGCATGCCTTTCATCGTCGTGGCTTGCCCAGGAGACATGACATTCTCTATCTCGGTGTTGTTAGCCAGGTATCGAATCTGAGAGAACATGTACGGGATGGCGTTGTTGATGAATGACACCAACGAGTCTGCGATGTAAGCCGCACCAGTTGATGTAAGCCTGCCCTCCACAAGAAGGTAACTTTTAGAAGGTTGCGTGAAAATGTCTTGGTTCTGGATGTCTATCTGTATGGCCTGGCCATTGTTAATAGCCGCAGGGTTTTGTGATTCATACTCGCGGTATTCAAACGATTCGATGCTATTATCATCGGGTACCGCCGAAGCGATGTCCAACATTTCACTCGGCACGTCAAATGCCGCCATTATTATAAGTAAAAAAGTTCAAGCTTCAATTATTAATCATGCTGTAAATGAAATTCATGTGTGGTGGGTAAAGCATTTTTTGCGTTTTATGAATTAGTCGGAAATTTTTTTTATTTTATTTTGCGAGAAACAGACCCCTACCACCACGACTCGGCTTTATAGTCTTGAAACCAGATCCAGCAATGCGGCTGTTTATGTCAGCCATTGTCGGAACAACGGGTGGCGGACTTACAGCCAGTTGTTTTAAGTACTCGATGCTCTTGTCGCTGAGCGCCTTCTCCAAAGGTGCGGGAACCGCTACTGGTGCTTTTGCGCCGGCAACAGCGCGTCTCGCTTTCACGGCATCAACGATTTGCCTGACGGCAGACGCTGTTGTGGCCCCAGCTTTCACAACATTACCAACCACCTTGGCAACGTTTGTGATTGCGCCTTTATTAGCCGAAATGAAGGATCCGGCACGTCCTAGCAAGCCCGCGATTTTGGGTATCCAGTCGAAAAGTCCACCACCCACTACACGACGCCGCTTTTTAATTCCAAGAACCAACATTAGAATATTTAAGTGTGAACATTTACGCACTGCGGATGTGAAACCTTATAGTTACTGTCTCACCGCGGAGGTTTAATTGTTCACCATTCTGGTCAGTCAGCCAAACACGAATGCCCTGTACGTTGCCAGCAGGTGCAACTGGTAGGTACACCAGATTTTTCGGAGACTCGATTACCTTGTAGCCGGGCGACACATCCGGGAAAAAACTGTAGATAACTGGCAGCTGGCTACCATTGCGATACGATAAAGAGATAATGTCACAATTTACCAGGATTGTGTCCACCCGGAGAATATCGACTGGATTTTCTCCCTCTTTATAACCACTACCAAGCCTCTGAGGGTTAAAACCGAGCATTTGCCTGATGGTAGATTGAGCCATATTTACCTTATATAGAGCATTCGTAATTTTTATGAAGGCGCGAAGGGTAGATGCGTTGGCTCCTATGGTAATAGGAGAATTAAAGCCGAGTGGTGTCACACCCGTCGGAGAATTTTGCTTTTCTAACTGCCTGCCGATTTCATCATTAATCTGTGCGATCTCGTAGCTTCCGTCGGGCAAAATGATCGTCTTCCACGTCACACCATTGTCGGTGCTGTAGACGAACTTGTTATTTGTGCTATCGATGTTGGGAATCGAATTATAAGTTTCAAGATTGACCAAAGCAAGCTCATAGCGTCTTTTTGGATCCAGGTACAGCGGTGGTGAGAAAGCCGTGGTCCACCCTGTAGTATCTGAGGAAACAACTATACTAAAATTTTCCTTAGGCTGCAAAAGGTCTCGAATTTCTTCGAGCAGTTTCTCCGAGCGTTCCATCTTGTGTGCTTTATTTTATGAGCATGTTTCTATTCAATTCGAGTGCCAGCTCTTTGGAGATCGCACCGGAACGCAGTAACTCATCAAGAATGGCGGAGATTTCGTTGCCGAGACCAGTGTTTCCCGCGGCCCTAGAGGCCACCAAAAGCTGCAACCTCTCTACCAGGGCGTTTGGATCGTTATAAAATTGCACCGCGCCACCTCGAATCAGCTGGAACTTTTTACTTTTCCGGCCATGAATAGGCAGACCAGACATCTGTACGAGCTTTTTAAAAGTTTCAATTGCTTGAGGCGAATATTGTTTAGTCTTAACGAATCGTTTCGTTAGTAGATTGAACAACGACTCATCGGCCGGAGATTCGAGAACGAGGTTACCACCTTTAAACACTCTCAGTCTACCGGCAGACAACGCGACGGGGTCAACGGAGAGCTCACCCAAGGCGTTACCTTGTAATTTCAGAGGAACGGTTGGAACACTGAAACCCTTTCCCTTTTTGATGAGGGTGTGGCCCTCTATCAGTGTATCGATTCGCTTTTTATATTCCCTTAGGGCTTCGATATCTGCAGTCACCGCATCTACCTTTTCTTCGTCTTTTTGCTTTTTATCCATCTTTTTCTCTTTGCCCAGGGTGTGGCGATTATAGTGATTGACCTCACCGATTATCTTTTCAGCACCTGCCTTGTCGGCTAAATCGAGCTCGCTCGGAGGTCTGAAACCGTGCCTTATGATTGCCTCGACGTTGAGATATTTGTTTGGATCGACTAACAATGCGTGGGGGATTCGGGATGCTGGAAGCGCTGGAAGCGCTGGAGCAGCTGTTCCTGCTGAATCACCGAACAACGCCGCTATCGGGTTAAAATTAGCAGACTCTGAAATCTGCGCCGGCAAATCCTGTAAGGCGCTGGTAACTTTCTGCAGCTCCTTAGACGTAGCCGCCTGGGATTCAGTCGTGGCTGTGGCGATTGGTTTGAAAAGCTTTGCCGCATCGTACTGAAGGTTGGCTTCACCGAGTTTCTCATCCACGAAACGCTGTCTCAATCGATTTCTGCGAGCTAAATAGTCCTGAGTCAACGCGTCTCGCTCCTGTTTAGACGAAACTTTTGTCCACATCGCGTTTATATGTCGACTATATGTTGCCCGTAACGATAACTTTTGTCCACATCGTGTTTCTATGTCGACTATATGTTGCCTATATCACGTCTTTAAATACTTGCCTTGGGCTTATAGAAGCGATCGAACCCGCAACGATATTTTCCATCGTACACTTTGGACGTCAAATCTATGACTGCGAATCCATATGGCTGGGCAGCACACTCGCTGAAGAACGTACGGAACTCATCGAAAGACATGTCACCCCCCACGAACGTATCGTGAATGGCTCGCAAATTTTTACTGTCTTGGTTGAAGAGGACTATAAGATTAGCATTGTCACGGATCGCTTGCTTCGGAATTCGAAAATAATTCTGTGTTAAGTAGAAGCAGTCCGCGCCACCGTGTCGACCCATAGTGAAATACCTTTCGATGGGCGACTGTTTTTCAAGCATGACGTCATCGAAAACTAGAAGGCTTCTGGCATTCTTATTTAATGATTCAACTGGAACTATTTCATCTGAGCAAGAGTGAAAGGAAGCCACTTCCTTCCCGGCAACTTTTTCGAGTTCTGTTATCCAGTCCCGAAGAAACTGATATTTTTCCTGTCCCAGAGACTTTGAGTAGAGGTATAGCCGATCAAAACGCAGGTACCCCTTTTTCAGAAGGAGGTTGAGCAGTAGGTTTGTTTTCCCACATCCGCTAGGCCCACAGATTATACACCGTATGCTGGATGGCAACAACCAATGGTGGTGTTTTTTTCCATCGTCGGCTTCGAGATCGAAATTTGTTATTTCCATATAGAGACAACGAGTTATGATTGTATTCAACGAAAACAATGTATTGCCTACGATGTAAGAAACATACTGAGACTTCAAATGAAACAATTGTCGAGTTACGAAACGGTCGGCCAGCCAAGAAGGGAACCTGTGCCGTCTGCGGTGCAAAGAAGAGCCAGTTTTTGCCTTCGAAAGCGCGAAAGACTGGTGGTTCTCTACTGAATAGGGCCCTCAACGTTCTTCCTCTACCAGAAATGCATATGAGCCTTCCATCCGGTATGCCTTCGGAAGATAATCCGGGAGGTTCTTTCCAGAATACAGGAAAGTACTCTTACTGTGGACCATTCACAAAACTCGATAAACGGCTGTCACAGCGCTATCACGGTGTTAATCAGCTCGACCGTGCGTGCCTCCACCATGATGTGGCTTACGCAGTTCATAAAGATACTCCGGGGCCTAACCACGCAGATGACATCCTCGCTGCAGCCGCGTCGAAGATCGCACTCACCGATGAAACTCCGGATTATGAGAAGAAGGATGCGCGGCTGGTATCGGCCATTATGTCAGCGAAGTCGAGGCTGGGGATGGGTGTCAGAACGAGCCAGCGAAAACGCAAATGAAAATCATTTGTGTATGTGTTTACCTGTTTGTAATATATAGTATTACTGAAATGTCTAAGCACCTTTCAGCCGTCTATTACAGCCCTAGAGGTTACTGGCGGGGTAAGGCTGCGGTGAAGAAACTAGCCTCAGCCGCCAAAGTTTCCGAGGCAGAGGCTCGTGATTGGTTGAAGAAACAAGCGGTGTGGCAGATTTATCTTCCTGTTCCACGCCGCATACCGCGTCCAAAGTTTGAGGAAAATCGCCCAAACGCCGTACACCAAGCCGATCTCTTGTTTTTACCTCACGATAAAGTAGGTCGAAAGACTTTTAAATACGCTTTGACTGTTGTCGATGTTGCTTCACGATACAAAGAAGCTGAACCGTTGATCAACAAAAGTGCGACCGAAGTCGCCGCCGCTTTAAGCCGGATCTATAAGAGGGGCCCATTGACTTGGCCTCGACTCTTTCAGGTCGGTCCTGGACGCGAATTTATGGGTGATTTTACACCGTTGCTGACGAAGCACGACGTTCTTGTAAGACGCGGGGAGGCTGGAAATCATCGCCAACAGGGCATCGTTGAACGCTTTAACCGTACTCTAGCTGAGCGACTTTTCGGTGCCCAGTACGCTCAGGAATTGCTCCTGGCTGCAAGGGGGTCATCCGAACGGTCAGTGGAATGGGTTCGCCGAATGCCCGAAGTTGTAGCTGCACTAAACAATGAGCCGACGCGTTTGCTCGACATGAGGCCGGTTGAAGCGATGAAAGCTGCTAAAGTGACACAGAAGCCCTCTCATTCACAAATGAAAACTCGTTTGTGGGGAATGGATGAGCCTATTCTTGGACACGACGTTCTCGTTCGATATTTGTACGCTCCCGGCGAGCTCGAGGGTGGTAGCAAACGAGCCACCGACCCTAACTGGTCGCTCACCATCCACGCTATTTTGGATGTTGTTCGGCGGGCTGGCCAACCGGCTTTATACCATCTAGTTGATGGGCCTGGCCGCGGGTTTGTACGAGAGGAGCTGATTCTGGTGCCTATGGGCACTGAGTTACCCCCCGATAGAATACTCAACCGTCGTTGATTTTGTAGTGCCCGTATGCCAGCGTTGTTATCCCGTCCGGAGATATCCACTTTTTTGTGTCTAATGGAGAGAGGCTGATCTTATTCTGCTCGTACACTCCGATCTGGTGGTCGTGGCTTCGAATCACGACTTGTGTGTGCCGCATCTCTTCTCGTTCGAACAGGCATTCCTTGTATAGCTCGTGGTGCAGATCCTTCTTCACAACCGCTCTCTGAACGCCTTTTGCTTTCCTGATCTCTGAACCGCCCGATTTTAAGATCGAGTACATCTTCGGACGCAATCCTACGAATTCGGCGATGGCCACTCCGTTACATTCATCCTTGAACTTGCCCACGACTTTCTTGTTCTCGACGTCGTAGTACGGGTTGTCTCTAGGAAACTCACTAAAGTCGTATAGGTGTTTTTTGTTCCACATATCGGCATAGGCGTTCGGAGTTTCCACCTGAAATAACAGGCTGTCAGTGTCTGTGTATAAGAGTTGAGCATTGTTGCCGTACTCGTTTTTCACATCGTTGTACCAGAAGTCGTACATCAGATGCTTGCTGAGGTCGAGGACAGCCTGGCCGACATATACAGGTCTGTTTAACTTGAGCTTGTTCTTCAAACTGTGAATCGCGGCGAGTTGGTCGTTGAAGATTTTGTGTGATATGTAGGCCGGGTCGGCAATTAGTTTACGAAGTTTATCAACTTTTGAGGATGGTACCAGGTTGACCCTAATTCTTTTTCTAAGATTTTCCATGGTCTTTCCAAAGACCGCATTATTAGCCAGTTTGAAGAAATCCTTCTCAAATTCCGACGTTGCCTTCGCTCTCAATTTCGTATTCATCTCAATGTATGGAGCCATCCATGCCTCCTGCCTGAATTTAATGGCACGATGGATTTTAGCAACTCGTAGGCCTAACGAGTGGTAGAGTTTGAGATTTCTATAATGGACCACATACTGCTCCTTAGGTCGTAGGCTTGGTACTAACTTCACATGCTTTGTGAACTTGCTTCCCAACTCGTTCATAAGCACATTCTGATAGTCACTCAACCACTCCTCTTGGACAGTCAGGGTCTCCGGTGCTAGGGGATAGTCGTTGTGAGCATCGTGGAGGTGCTCCGGATACTCAAGATCGACTTCGAGAAGGAAGCCTTCAGGCGCGTCGTCCGCAGTTTCCAACACTTCATCGAGAGTTGGACTTGCCCAGCTAAATCCTCCAACTGGTAATGGCTGTTGCATCGCCCAGCCGTACAGGTTATTAGCGTCGAGATACATGATCCAGTTTTCTGGCTTCGTAGTATCATGATCTGGACATTGCGGGTTGTTGGCTTTTGCGAAGCGCTTAGATACCATCGAGATTCCACCTCGGAGACCTTTCTCTACGAACAAATGCATATCTATATCGGTTAAAAGTTCGAGCTCGATTTTTGTCTTTTTCAACAAAGCGTCCCAGGCCATTCCTGGCAGGCTGAAGTAATTTGCCGGATCTAAACTGTAGTGTTTCATCGATGTGTTTCTGAAGGTCTCGAAGACATCTGCGAGTAGAAGTACATCCGTGCGGAGATACAGGTCGTGATAGTCGCCCAGCGTTTTACAGTCGAATTCATTCCATACTCTTTGGGCGTGTTGATAATCCTCATCAGAAATGTTCTCTCGTGAGAGCCTGCTGTAGAACGCTTCTTTGGGTGGAAGTCGGTCTTCTTCGAAGCGGTGGTAATCGTGGATGTATTCGTAACAATAAACGCCCTTTCGCCTCAACAGATCTAATTTTAACCGTTCGTTATGAACAAAGTTTTCGTTTATATACGCAGTTGTGACTTTCAGATCCTCAAGCGACAGATTTCCTGATAATTTATCCAACGAGCTGTTTAGAAACTGGAGGCTGTCGATGAACTGTAGTTGTCCTATGTTGAATGTCATGTATTTCTCCATATTGTTTGGGATGCAGTTAATTTCAGTTTCCTCATCCTGTGCGGCCTCACAACTTCCGATCGCTTGCATGATGAGATGACTGTCGTAACCTCGCAGATTGTGGAAGACCACCGGTACCTTGCACTTATCGGGATATATTCTAAGTTTTAAGTTACACTCGCTGTGAGCGGCACCTCGGTACTTACCGGTAATGTGGCAGTGGTCACGAACTCTGTCCGCTTCGAGCGCATCTCCGCAGATGTGACATTCGATAGCCTCGCGGAATGATTGACGATCGGCCGCTGACATAACCATCTTAGCTGGGGTGGCCAGCCTTTGTTTGATAGAGGCTAGCTCGCCTTGTAGTTGTTGTAGGAACTCCTCCACGGCGTTTTCTCCGCGGTATAAAACTGGTTTCTTCGTGCGGCCATCGTATCGGACCACTATATAACAGAAGCTACACGGTTTCTGCTCAGCTATCTGTCTGGTGTTGCTCTCGTTGGGATTCATGGCCGCATTTAGGACTGGCACGTTCAACGCCTCAAAGTCTGCGTATATGATATATGGGGTTTGCATCTGTTTGCGATGGCTCTGAAATTTGAGGGTGTTTTCATCCTCCTTAGGCATCTCAATCCGCTGAGGCTTCTTACTGATGCCCTGACAATCCTTGATATGAGCATCCAGCAAGTCTTGTCTACAGAATATGTGTAGGCAGCGACGACATGGATGTTTCCTGTTGTTGTGTTTACTATTTTGACGAAGAATTCGGCCAAGGTCTTTAATCCAGACGTAGTGGTGATTCTGTAAATGCAAATTTTCATTTACGCCACTGGCCAACAGTAGAAGATCGATATTGTAGTCTCTATTGGTCTGCTTTGATACACAGATTGGATATAACCCTTCGTTCCATCCGAAGACCGATACGGACACCATAGGGTTCTGACGCTCGAACTTACCGATATCTGTAACCTTCACTGGAAATTCTATATCGTCAAAGTTTAGCTCGTGGAGGTGGGCACGATACTTAGTTGGGCGTTGAGGGTCGTGTTCTGCTGGGTACATTGCCGATAATATTGCCCACTCGAAGCAACGGTTGTCTTCATTCTTCACATTAACGACTGAATGATAGGGGATATACTTCGGTGTTGGGAAATAGCTCTTGCCTCGGAAAGGCTTATATCTTGCAAAACTGAGGTCTAGCGCCACGACCCGCCTCACCCTCCACCCCGACCCCTCATTGGTGTAATCCTCGAGGAGTTTTAGTATTTCGGCCTTGGCCTTCCGTATAGTCCCTTGGATTTTACCCGCATTGGTAACTGGTACTGCTTTGCTTCGAAAGTAAGCCGTGTTGGTAATAGTACCAGGAGCTGCGTTGCCATCATACACATTGTCAAGGGTCGGTGCCAACTTTTCTAAATCAACAGTCAGCACTTGAGAGTATTTGAATCCGCCATTTTTTAAGAGCTCTTCGTTTAGCTGCGACTCAATGTTGTGCTCCATTGCACTCAAGAAAGCCAACGCATCTCCTTCCAGCCTGTGGTTAAGAGGTAATTCTGCACGAAAGTCTCTCAGAAGCTGATTGGCGAGCTCTTTGTGTACTAGAAAGGGTGGTGGTCCACCTCTATCCTTCTTAATTAGGAGTGGGTCGAATTGTGCCAGAAGGGCCTTACGTTTTGCCCCTCTATGCTTGCGCACTGGAGGAATTGGCCTTGGAAGCAGTGGCTGTAGTAAGCGCCTTTTGACCGCATCTGGGATAGGTTCGTCTAAGATATTCTGTAGAACAGCTCGAAGAGCGGGGGGACCAGTAAACTCACCCAACAATTGTTCAATTTTTTCATTCGTAGACAATGCCATAGTAATAAATTAGTTTATATTACTGTGGCAAACTTTTCTCTAATATAATAAGTTTATCATTTCTTTAAATAGAAATTTTTTATTATCTAGTCTATTGAAATAGATGATAGACGTTTCCATTCTTTATTAAATTCGCGAACTAACCCACCTCGTCGAGCTCTCAAATATTTAGCGAAATAACCACATTTCATACACTCACCCACGTGTGTTTTTATACCCCTTCCACATTTGGCACATGGTTTTGTCCCACAACCGTTTCGCAGTCGTGCCAAATGTTTGAAACAGTACTCCCCAATGCACCTGCGACAGCAGAGGGATGTTTTACCTATACCGAGCCAAATGCAAAAGTTTTGTCCTAACATTATGATTTATGTATACCACAACGTATTCATTTATTTAAATTGAAAAATACTTTATTTGTATTTATATAAATTTCGATTGACTGGTTGATTAAAGGATTGGGGTTTTCGATTGTTCGCGAGAAAACAGTTGCCTGCCCAGGCTTCCTTCTATTGAGCCTGCGTTCAAAATCTTCCACTCCTTTTTGATAGCCAATTGTGATAAAAGCCCTGAACTTCCATAGCGTCAGGCTTCTTCAGAGCCAGTCTTTTTATATCAACAGGCTTCTATTGGGCCTGCGTTAAAGGCTTCCGTAGAGAGGGTCTTTTGTATTCTAGGACTTCTATAGCGCACTGCGTTAGCCCACTCACTTGTCATCGCGATTCAAAAGACTTCTAGCCATGATAGCCATAGGCACTGCTTGGAAACTGATCTTTGATAAGGGTCCGTGGATCCTGTGGGCCCTCTGTGGACCCTTTTCTGTAGAGACAGTCTAATATATCAAATCGCTTCTGTACAGCCTGCGTCAAAACGCTCACTTGTCATCTACTCAAAGTGAGCGCAGTCTCTTTACGAGAGCGATTCATGAACGCAAAAAAGGCGGTAGATGAATCATACACAACATTAGCTTCGAGACTGCATAATTTACTTTCTTACTATCTGCAAGATCGCAAGGCAATGACGTTTGATGAGGTTACAAGCCTCTTGATTGCAGATAAAATGAAAGAAATGTTGCCCAGAGGATGTTTGAATTTCATCCTCAGTCAAGAGCAACAGAATTGGTTAGGGCACAAAGAGTTAGCTGCAGCGGCTGACACTTACGCCGCTACACACCCTTGGGAAAATGACTATACAAAGCATAGTCTAGGCACGGGTAAGACGGAGGCACGCTACGCGAAAGCGCCAGCACCTCCTCAGACGACAGCTAAACAGACGGACACGGGGACTGACCGACCGGGAGGGACACAGACAAATAACAGGACAGACGGACGTCCAACCCCCGACGAGATTAGAAAGCGTGGCCTTTGTTTCCTATGCTTTTCTCCAGACCACAGAGCTAAACTGTGCTCGAAGAACAAACGGATTAAAAGTAAGCAGGTGAGCGCGTGTGCGGTCCAGCCAACCGTGACCAGAGCTCAAGACAGACAGGCAGACAGACAAAGCGAGACGCGACAAGACGGACCGCCAGTGATACAAGAGATAGACCAGCATGCATTACCGACAAGCCCGGATTGCATTGACGTGGAGGAGACTTATGTAAGAGAGTACATGAAAGTGTATATTACGGGGCTCCCTGTGACATCGTCTCTAATAGATAGCGGGGCCGAATACAATTGTGCGCGAGCAGAACTAATCAGGCCGCTCAACCTACCTGTGGTCAAGCAGATAGAGGTGAAGGGGCTGAACGGTCAATCAATGATTGTGGACGTGGTGCGGCTGAGACTAAAGGGGTCTCAGGCCGGCGAGGACAGCGAGGGGGAGGTAAATTACGCCCCTGATGTTCGGATATGGGCGGCACTCATTAAAGACCTTAATGAACCGTTAATTATCACGCCCACTACAGCCGACTTGCTGCGCGAGACAGCGTTGCATTCGAGTCACGCGGCCAGCGCTCATGAAATAGATCAAATTTCAGAAGCGCAGGCGGTCGCAAGGACTGAGACGAGTGAGGAAGAGGAGAGAGGGGAGGAGGTAGAGGGACTTAGGACGCTGATAGGCGAGGATTACTTCACGGTCACTCAAGCAGACAGTGGGAGTGTAGGAGAAATCGGTCCCGAAGAAACGGATAATGAAGAGCTATTCTTCAATCCTGAGATACCACCCCCACCCAAGGAAGACACAATAGTAGGCAGAAACAAGATGGCGGCTGAACAAGCACAATGTTCGACACTAGCACCATTCTTGGCCCACGGGAAAATTGGGGCGAAGAGCTTCTTCACTGAAGACAATTTGCCCTTTCATAAAGACAAAATAGCTGGGCATTCTGTAAAACAACTGTGCTTGCCTAAAGAGAGAATAGACAAAGTCATCATCCAATCACCGGAAGCGCGAGGAGCAAAGAAGGAGGGCCAATGGCAAGGCCCGGCCATCATCGCTCAGGTGAAATCGCCCTACACATACATCGTGGAAATAGGGGGCAAAAGCCGCTTATTACATGCAAATCGTATTCGCAAATATAACGAAAGAATACAGCAAGCATTGATTAACAATTGCTCCATTCTGTTCGAGAAGGACGAAGACTTCGGTCACGTGGAAGCAGTGGGTAGCTTCGTCACGAGTCAGACAAGGCCCAGTGCACAAGTAGACCCTATTGCCGTTGCACACTTAACGGTACCCGAGCGGAAACAGCTGTTTAATCTGTTAGACAGGTTTCCAGATGTGTTCTCGGACAAACCAGGTTTCTGTCCCGTCCTAGAACATACAATCACTGTTAGCGCGGAGTTCAGGCCGAAGAGTTTGCGAGCCTATAAGGTGCCGGAACTGCTCAAACCGGAGATGGAGAAGCAGATCCGCGAACTTTTGGCCCTAGGTATCATCACTCCCTCACATAGTGAAATGGCTAGTCCCGTTGTGTGCGTTGTGAAAAAGGGAGGTCAAGGCGGTTTAAGACTGGCCATTGACTACCGGTATGTGAACAAGTTCTCGGCGGGTGACGCATACCCCACCCCCGACATCCAGGAAGTGTTACAGAAGGTAGGAAGTGCAAACTTCATATCCTGCTTTGACGCACGTCAAGGATACTACCAGATTGGACTCCACAAGGACTCTCGTTGGTTATCAGCCTTCGTATGTGACGCTGGCCTATTTTGAGTTCGTACGACTGCCCTTTGGTTTAAAGTCAGCCTCAAATTCTTTTATCCGATGCATGTCAAAGGTCCTTCATCCCATTCGCGACTTCACTGAGACGTTTGTGGATGACATGGCAGTACACTCGATGACGTGGCCGGATCACATGAAACACCTAGAGAAATACTTAATGACTATTCAACAGTCGGGTCTGACCCTTAACATTAAGAAGAGTTCGTTTGCTAGGCGACAAACAACGTTTGTAGGTCACCTGATCGGATCAGGGAGCATTGAACCGGATCCTATGAAAATCGCAGGGCTAGGGAAAATCCCTCAACCCGAGTCCAAAAAGGACATACGGAGATTAATTGGCTTCTTCAGTTATTTTAGGAACTTCATCCCTAACCTGGCTGAGACAGCCAGAATTCTCACTGACTTGACCCAGAAATCGGTGCCTGCTAAGATACCCTGGCGAATTGAACATCAAAATGCGCTAGATAAACTTACGCACGATTTGAATAACGCTGTATGTTTGCAGACAATTGACTACGGCAGAGAGTTTGGTTTATCGACTGACGCTTCAGACAAAGCAGTCGGTTGCTGCTTATTCCAAATTCAAGACGATGGAACAGAACGGCCAATATGTTTCGCCAGTTCTAAATTAGATGCTACGCAAGCGCGTTGGTCCACTGTGGAACGCGAAGCGTATGCTGTAATCTTTGCGTTGAAGAAGTTTAGGAATTGGATTTTTATGTCAAGGACCACCCTCTATTCTGATCACAATCCCTTGACTTTCCTAACTGCTTCTACGCCCACAAGTGCTAAACTTGCGAGGTGGGCTCTGGCACTCCAGGACTTTGATATCGCTTTTAAATATCGTCCTGGGGCGCTGAATATTCCCGCTGATCTTTTGTCCAGACTATGATTGAGGAAGAAGGCGGACTACCATGTAAGGCACCGCGACAACTGTAAATATATTTCTAACTGTGCTGATATTTTGTATTTTCATGGGAACGACGAGGACATGGTCTGGAGGAAATCGATGGAGGGAACGACATCATTCTCAGCCGGGAGGCGAACCAATGACTGGCTTTGTCCTCCCCCGGGAAGGGAGGTGTCGCGTGAGGAGATCGACGACAACGACGAGATGGCATCATCATCATGATGTAAGCGTCGTTGCCGGTCGAGATAGGATGATGACGGACGAAAGCCAGTCTCCACTGGGTCAACAATGAAGGCAGCGAGGCCGAGGTGTAATCGGACACCACACAGCCAAGGTGTAATAGGACACCTCGCGGCTATGATGTAACCAGACACCGCCCGCGCTGCAGGCGAGCGACGACCCGCGTCTCGAGGAGCAATCTGACACTAATTGACGATAGCTTGACGTGGGGAGGGGGCTGACCGGTGCACGCTGAAGTTCCTACTTAACGGAAGGAAAAGGAGAACACGGGACTTGTACTACTGACGAGGACGACGCGTGAACATCGGTCGAGCGAACAACATCGAGAGGAGCGACCAGCGGCGGCGACAGAGTATTAGTCCGTCAGATTCAGAGACTGACGCGAAAGAACGATCTGTAGTTAGGCTGTACGAAGCAACATTTGAGATAGTCCGATTTAATATCTAAACGCTTTAATACTACGTGGAAGTTCCCGTAGAGTTAGTGTATATATATTTGTTTCTTTAATTAAATTCATTTATTAATTAAACAAAGTTCGTCGTGAATCTTCTATAGAAAAGTTAGGCACGTTAAATAAAAGTGCAAGTAAAAGAACAAGCAATCGAGGGTCGACATCAACACACGGCAAACACACGACAGGGCGACATCCGATTGCGACAGATTTCGCCAGACACAGTGAAAGTCAAGCACTATGAAGCTGGGTTAGTACTGGGATGGGTGACAGTGCATGGGATACCATGTCATCTGGTGCTCCCTCAGTCCTCCATCTCTTCGCGGTTGATAATTGACTAACAAGTTGGCAAGTTTACGGACTGATCTTCTGGATATTCACCTGATTACGACTTGGTTTTGGTGTGCCATCGGCTGCTGCCTCGTGCATTAGACACCGGCGCAATAGAAGTTACTAATTATTCAATTACTTTCTTACTCAAAAAATCATGTAAATTGTTGTAATTGGATGAATTCAGCAGTTGGGAGCACATGGGCATCGCGCTCTACTCTACGGTAAGAAACGAGAGAGAGATGGAAGGTGGTGAACCGTACCTTACTGGTTGCCATGTCACTGACTGATCTGTGCGTCTGGATCGTTTCCAGTTGTTCTAAGCACCAGTCGAGTTCCTCCAACGTCTCCTTTGCCAACTGTTGAAACTCATCCTCTACAGATGCGAAACAGATTTCAGTTTAGGAACAAGAAACTGTGGTTTTCTACAAGAAAGACCTGTGAGGAGATTGCAAGAGGTGAGGTTTTGCTGAATTTGTAGGATTGTTGGATGAATGGAGATAGCCAGACTACTAGATTCAGCGACTTAATTTTCTTAGCCTCGTCATATGAGGTTGGATGGCCAATCGTCTCCCTTGCCGTCTGAACCTGCCACTCAAAGTGCACAGTCAGGGTTTTCATTTTATAGCGCAATCGTTTAAACGGTACACCTGGAGCAGATATCTTGGAATATCTTTCAGTACGCTAAGCAATAGACTATAAAGCATGTAAATAATTACTATGAACTTCGATTATTGATAACAATAAGGAAGTCTTCCTCTCTTTCATGGAGCGTCTCAATCAATACTAAGAATCAAACTTCTCAAGCTGTTTCATCCTGATTACACGTCTGCTCCATCCTACGACCACCGTCGCTTTCCACCTTAGCACCACGCCCTCTCTTCCCAGCCATGACCTCACGGAATCCAACCTAGATTTGAAACTGACCCAACGACTCCACTCCTGAAGACTTCTTCATTTGACTGCATACCAGAGGATGTACTGAGTCCTGACCATCCTGACGCAACTGTTCTATAGCACTGAGAATCTAGGAGAGTCATGTTGCATTGATTTTTGGTAAAGGTAAATCCCTCAAAGGTGAACATTTAGCTGACTTTCTGCGCCATAAACTTAATTAATTTTGCTCTGAAACATAGTTTGTACTAGAAATGATCATCTGTGGTACCGATCACTAAGTCGTCTGACTGTCTGCCTGCCTGACACAGTTGGATCTTGACCTGGAACCGATTTCACCTTCGCCTATCGATAATGACTTGACTAAGCGCCTGTGAATAAGCTGGTTCCCGCGACTTCGGTTTTTTGGGTGCTGTAGAAATGTCGAGATTACGATTACGATCTGTAGCCTACAATATGTGAGATATGATAATAAATTAAAAAAACTGAATAGATGATGAAGATGATTACAGACCTGACAGTTTTGGTGCATCGTTTGAATTTGACAAATCTGCTTCCGTAACAGGATGCAAAGACCTTGACCTGCAACCACAGCATCACCGACTGTTCCAGATCATTCAACAGAAACCGAAAACTGCTAAAGTCATATCTCTATATATAGAACTGTTAGATACACTTGAAAATTTATTGTTTACAATCAGAAGGCAAAAGACTCTTAGACTTCAATATTCAGGCTAATAAAAACGCTGCTACCTAGAGACAGACATTACTAAACCAATTGCAATTTCTGTATACGCCTCTCATTAACAACGAAAACATTGAGTTTCTCCAAATTCTACCTTGATATCTTCTCTTCCGCGCCGTTCCAACTCGGCACACCATTAACATTTCTGTCGGTCGAATCATCAATCTGTCTATCTTTCAGACCTTTTGATCTCGACCTAGAACCAAACCTTACGATTACTGATTATCTTTTGACTAAGCTCCTGTGAGTGAACAGGTTCCCACAACTTTTCTTTTTGGGCTCTGAAGCAATTCGGAGACATTGATTAATGTGGCCTTACATTTGAAGTACTACACAACTGTCTAGCGGCTGGCGACAGTATTATGTGATCTGACACCAGACAGTTTATGTCTGCAAGCAACTAGCCACTTCAGTGTCTGCTTCGAGTTGTCTCAGTAGACACGTTCATTAGTTATAAGAGTGTAGCCATGTGTTTCAACATCTTCGAGAGGCTCTTTAAAGGCAATTGCTCGTTTACTACACAACTCTGTCAACATATTAGTCTTCCGAAGGTGCTAATGCAGATACGCTCAGATACCAGCAGAAACCTCCGATCTAACTCCCTTCAGACAACCCTTAATGGAACTTCAGCCGCCGTAGAATATAGATTGATACAATTGTGGTCGTGAAAAGAAATGTGGATCAATCCCTTCTTTTCAAACAACTTCTCAAACAGAGACAGGAACTTCTAGACATCAACAAGTGCAGCAGTATTTCAATGCGTCCGATTTCTTTCCATGCAGGTCTGGATCTGGTTGATGTTCCTTCCAGCCCACCCTAAAGACAAAATCCTGCACGACATTGGCGCAGTTGCATTGAACGTATATCTACTACTCCTCGCTTTCTTCAGCCCACAATATCAGACCATTTACAATTCCCCTAAAACGATAACTACCTGAGATAAAGATGAAACCCAAATATCAAACGAAATATCGGATTCAAGCCACCACAAGATGAGATAAGCAAATACCTTTCCAAGGCATGATACGGTCGACTGAACCGATCCAGATAACGAGGATCCAGAGAGTCGAAGACATGCAGCAGAGGATACTAAGCAACCCGATAAAGATGAGATTTCTTTCCAGACATCAGAGAACTTGCCGAAGCCACCTGGTGTTATGAATGGGCATAAATCAAGTCCCACGTTTGGAGCAACAAGAAAACCAATTGTTAATTTCTTTGGTGAAATCCAAGCATCGTCCTTCTCGACAGAAGATGTAAGCAATGAGACAGAAATTTCTGTCGATAAAATCCAGAGAACTTGGACGACGTGAAATCGGAGGAAACAGCGGAGCAGGATATCATGTATACAGGCATTCCAGGGATCTCTACACCGCCTTCCAAGTACTTAACAGAAGCGCTTCTTGCTAGTCTAACAGACGTCATAGAGGTCTACAGGAACAGGTTTGTACATCTAATTACTGACAATACTATATATATATATGCTCTTGTTTTCACATAAATTTTAGACTTAATATGACTCCCAAGATGTATTTACTAACCTACTAGATAGCGCAATTAGGACACAAATCCATTGCTCTGAATTACTTTAAATTAATAAATAATTTCTACGGTGCTCGTGTCTAATGCACCAGGCATCCACAGATGGCGCACCATCTACTCGGCTTGACCTCCCCGGATTCTGACCTGGCACTGGAACCGGGAACCGACAAAGCAGCCTGACTATAGCGGACTTGATTTGATATATCACCGGTGTATAAGCTGGTCTCCCTGACGTGGCTATTGCGTGGCGCTAGGAAATTAAGAAGATTTACATTACATTATATCAACCAATCAGCGCTGTAGACGAGAACCGGCATTTCCAAGACAAAGGGAGTCGGAGAAACAGCTTCAAGGCATTAATTTGTTTTTCAATGGTTACTGGAAAGTTGCTTACTTGACATCTGAGACGGCAGTTAGTTTGACGTAATGCGTTCGGACTCTTCGAAGACTGTGTAGGATCTGCGCAAACGGAGTCACAATCTGGTCATCGGCATGTCTGAAAGATCAACCAAAATCAAAGATCAACCAAAATCAAAGATCAACCAAAATCACACTCACGACTGAGTCAAACCTTCAAGGGGCCAACCAACCACCCACAGGCAGCCAGCCAACAACCACCCACACAGGCAGCCAGCCAACAACCACCCACACAGGCAGCCAGCCAACAACCACCCACACAGGCAGCCAGCCAACAACCACCCATACAGGCAGCCAGCCAACAACCACCCACACAGGCAGCCAGCCAACAACCACCCACACAGGCAGCCAGCCAACAACCACCCACACAGGCAGCCAGCCAACAACCACCCACACAGGCAGCCAGCCAACAACCACTCACACAGGCAGCCAGCCAACAACCACCCACACAGGCAGCCAGCCAACAACCACCCACACAGGCAGCCAGCCAACAACCACCCACACACACAGGCAGCCAGCCAACAACCACCCACACACACAGGCAGCCAGCCAACAACCACCCACACAGGCAGCCAGCCAACAACCACCCACACAGGCAGCCAGCCAACAACCACCCACACAGGCAGCCAGCCAACAACCACCCACAAAGGCAGCCAGCCAACAACCACCCACACAGGCAGCCAGCCAACAACCACCCACACAGGCAGCCAGCCAGTCTCTCAGTCAGTCGTCCAGTCAATCCTTCAATCACTCTCAGTGAGTCTGTCATTCAATCATCTAATCACTCACTGACTGAATGTGATATTCAATCTGCCACTCGATCAATAGAGTGATTGATTGACAACCCACTTTACAATCAATCTCTCTTAATACTACATTTAGCCATTGATCGTCAGTTGTAGGACAGTTTAGCATTTGCCATGAACAGAATCGTATCAGTCAAGCCAAGCAGTCGATGAAGAACATTTTCCGAAGACTCATCACGTCTTCAAAGACCCTTTCGTAAATATACTCAAATGTTCTCTTCAACCAATCACCAGAGAAGAAGGCGAAGATCGGTGCCTTGGATTGACCCTATGAGACATCCATGAGTATAAAATGTGAATGACTTAGCCTCAGCACATAAGGGAGCTCGACCAGTCCTCCCCCTCACCGTCTCATCTTTCCAACGACAGTATGCGAACCACGAGTTTACAGCCGAGTTTTCTGGGAAGCGCTATAGTTGAATAGAAACCTCGACAAATCTTTTTGTACTGTCGGGGATTTGAACCGCCATGTCCTGGGTCGACAGTCAAGTACGCTAACCTTTAGTCTATTGCGAAAACTAATCAACTTCAGGACTAATGCAAAGTAACATCTGACACTGAATGAGATGAACGATTTGCCATTAATTCCGTCTGGAGACGGAATTGTCGTCTTTGCATATAAAGCAACTGTAATTCTGGATTCATTGGCGGATTTCGCTCCATTAAAACTCGGAGATTGCATCAAGAGCCAATAGAAGAGAATTTATCGCCGTATTTACTGGTCAACGAGGACGAAAGGGAGTCTCTTATTACCAGGAATTGCGACGTAAGGTACCAACTGACTTAATTTCTAAGTCACTACACTTGAATAAGGAAATATCTAGGGACAGGTTCTGGACTGTGGTTGACAGCAGTGAGAGACTGAGCAAGGTGTATTGGGAAAAATGACTGCTCAATAGAAGATAGCTTGAACCACAAATCATACCTTGTTTCTGGGGTTAACCAGGGTAATCGTTAAGTTGCTGGGGGTGCCAAACCAGATGAATGGGGTATAGAGAACGAAGAGAAGCGGACCAAGGACTAGGCCCTGTGGAACGCCCAGTTTGAACGAGACCCACAGAGTTCTAGAATCACCGGAGATCATCATTTGAGAGCGTTCAGACAGATAGGCCTAAGACCGGAACCAAAGGAGAGGAGTGCCAGACCGGAACCAAAGGAGAGGAGTGCCAGACCGGAACCAAAGGAGAGGAGTGCCAGACTGGAACCAAAGGAGAGGAGTGCCAGACTGGAACTAAAGGAGAGGAGTGCCAGACCGGAACCAAGGGAGAGGAGTGCCAGACCGGAACCAAAGGAGAGGAGTGCCAGACCGGAACCAAAGGAGAGGAGCCCTAAAGGTAGATCATACATTTCAGAAACTAAACAGCATTCTAAACTACAGAAACCTGAACAGTTATAAAGACTGCCATAATGTAAGTTTGCTGCCAGCCGGACTGCAGCTCGACGGCTGGTAACATATGTACAGCTGAGGCTGCCAAAGCAAAGAGCTGGAAAACGATCAAAGAGGAACTGAGATTGCCAACTCTATACTGAACTAAAACGTGGACCATTCATCTATAATGATCAACTGAGTGACATACAGAAAAAAACGACAGACAGAGAGAGTGATAGACAGACAGACAGAGACAGAAAAAGAAAGAGAGAGAGAGCCTCTGACGTCAATGGGACGCAATTATCTCCCCATTACCCTCGACCGACCATATGACACAATTTCCCTGTTCGTTATGTTACAACATAAACGGATCTGCCTGTCAGAGTGCCATACAATCCGAACAAACGGACCATGTGTTCGAAATTGGTTTTGCGAACGAAGAAAAAGAATTCCACGTGATACAAAGTCTGCTCTGAAAAGCAGCGTTTGTAATAAGCGAGCGATTGCATTCAGAGAACTTCATCCTACCAGAATCTATTGAATCTCAAACGCGTAAATTCGGATGAAATTTGTCCTAACTATTCTGTTCGTATTGAACATACGCCAAGACGGAATGCCGAGATAACAGTTTGAAGTAAAGTGTGCCACCCAAGCCAAGCGGCGAGGGCAGGGAACCACGCATATCTTGATCAGCAGCAAGCTAATTCAGTTATCGCAAAACACAAATTATAGGAACTATAGGCAATGTTCAAAGAGTACTGCCAGACAAATTCAGTTCCTGTGCCTGATGTTCAAGTGACAAAATCCAAGTCACTTATGTAACAAAGCTAAGTAAACACAACTCCTGACAAATTCCCAACAGAATTCTTCCAACTCGATTACAAATTCCATTTGGTTCCAGAGGGCACCAACCACAAAACGCTAAGCTGGCCCGCCTCGAAACTAAAGCAAGTTAACAGTTACCAATACAATAGAATACACAAAAGCGGACTACAGCTCAGTACAATGCATTCAGTACACAGCCATTGTAAAAGAGAAATGAATATAAAATGACTCCCATAATCCGGATCCACTCTTCCGCTGGATGAAAACAAATCCTTAGAAGCGTCTGTAATCCTCTGATTAGCGAACACTGTGAGAGGCGCTTTATAAATGCTTAGGTACAATACAATACAACACAATACAATACAATACAATACAATACAATACAATACTGACGACAGATGTCTTTCTGGCTGACCGGAGACAGGACAATTAGGCGAACGGACCTTAAGCAATAATTAAGTATTTAGATACAGATGCAGATCGTTTAAAGCATCTCATTAATGCGTTGCTGATCCAGATTAAATACATTTTAAGACAGCTTTAAAACGATTATCGAACGGAGCTAACTGCAACGTATGTGCAACGGAAGACTGTTCCAAGAGATGGGAATGCACGACTGGCTAGAGTTGATGTACTAAGCGCGGCACTCGGATATCTCCACGAGCGCAACAATCTCCCACCCGGCTGACTTGAGACTGGAACATGAAGATCCCTGATCCTGCGGTGCCGTCAAACGAATACTGAGCCTGGTTAGCGGTTGGGTGTCTGAATCCCATGCAATCCAATCGACCTTCCTTGTTATCGTTATTGTCAGTTTGGAGGTAAAAACGCTTCTGGTCATGATTGAACCTCAATTGTTTTTCGGAAAGTGGCGAGGTCAAGAATCCATATATATATATCCCTGCTAGCATGTCCACATGGGATCCACTTGAAACCATATTCCCGTATGGGACTCACCCTCATAGACCTCATATCAAATGGCGCAAGATTTGAGTAGACAAGTGCATATTTGGGGAGACTAAGGACGTATGTATATTTGGGGAGAAGAGTGCATATTTGGGGAGACTAAGGACCAGTGCATATATGAAAGCGATGACGAATAGCAAAGATGGAGAGTGAGGAAACGTTGACGCCAACTGATCCGTTGCGTCCATCATTGAACTCTGCCTCTCCGTCTCACGCTCCTGTCTCAACGACAGCTCGCCCTCTGGCATCGCTGGTGATGCCCTGGCATCGCTGATGGTGGTGGTGATGATGATGCTGGCATCGTCCGTTGCATCCGCTATTCAGTCGAGACAGCTTCGCCATTTGTCAGCTGCAGCAGCCTCTGCATCTAATCCATACAAATGGGGCGAACAACGAACGGAGTCCTGCCTCCGCACTCTCCCCCACACACACCACCCCCTTTCCAATCAAACTCCCCTTTTTCCACGGACAAAAAAAACACTCGCTCCAACTTTAGGACTAGCGTCCAGCAAATGGAAGACCCGCAGCTGAAGCACGGATGGAAAGAGATGAACAAGAGCGTGCATAAGGGGCAGGGAGGGACTAAAGGGGTAGCCAAAGAGGGAAAGAGGCAAAGAAGGGCGAAAATGGCAAGATGGAAGAACCGAGAGAGGGAAGAACCGAAAGAGGAAAGGGGCAGACAGGGACGGAGCGGGTAGACAGGAAGCGACCAAGGGACACAGATGGTAGGACAGAATGAAAAAGGTTCGAAATGGCATGATGGGAGGGTGGAAAGAACCAGGAACACTGACAAAGAGACTAGCTCGGCAGGGTGGATTCGAAGGGGCTGGTGGAGGAGGACAGGGAGCGACTGAGGGTGCAGGGAAGGACGGGGGAGGGGCATGGAGGGAAGAACGGTGGATAGGGTTGCGTTTACGCCTCAATCAATGAAACGTCACGTCTCCTTTGAGAAGAGATGACGACGGCAGATGAATTCGTTGAGATGGGTGGCATTGCAATCAGACGCATCCAACACTCAACAGACCCAATGGCAATGGCAATGGCAATGGCAATGGCAATGGCAATGGCAATGGCAATGGCAATGGCAATGCATTGGCAATGGCAATGGCAATGGCAGTCGAGCGAACGAAACGAATTCTATGGTCGTCAACTTCAAACATGTCAAATTACAACCAAAGACGACAAAATAGCAAGACAACGTCAAGGCGACGTCAAGGCAACGTCAAGGCGTCAGACGTCAAGGCGTCAGACGTCAAGGTCACGTCAAGGCAACGTCAAAGAGATGTCAAGGAACGTCAAGGCAACGTCAAGGCGACGTCAAGGCAACGTCAAGGCGACGACAGGGGCGTATTGAGATGCAGATGAGAGAACACACGGCTGAGCGACGTATACAAGAGAGACGCTTTAGAACGCTTTTATACGGTAATGTCTCTCTGTGGCTCTGTCTGTGTCTCTCTGTGTGTCTCTCTCTCTATGTGTGCGTGAGTCTGTGTCCATTTTATCTTTCCATTCGTCTCCTTTGATGCTTGTAATCGACGAATTATCCAGAGAGACTTCCGTCTAAGCGGAGAACATGATCTCCTTGACGACGACTTGGAATTGAAACGCGTGGTTGATGGAATCTCTCCCTCCGGATAAAACTTCACCGAATTCCACCTCATCCGCTGGAAATGTCTTTCTGACGACGTCGATCAACACTCTTGATCGGAAACCATCAAAGGATTCGAGGACGATTTTTATTATCGTTGACTGCGCCAAAAATGGCAGCGAAAGAACATTGTTAATCAACCTGACTCGTCACTGCACGAAAGCCTGCATTCTAATGCGAGATTTGTCACGAACCAAGTGATTAAAACTGCTCTGGCATAACCACTGAGCACTCAGGCATAACCACTGAGCACTCAGGCACATCTCTGACCATTCTCTTCGATGCCGCCTTTGTTGGCAGGTTGGCGCACCTCTGATGGTTATATATAAAATTGACCATACAAATTAAAATCAGAAAAACAGTGGGCGAAGAAAGGGTAAAAAGTTATAGAAAGAGGAATAGGAGACTTTGTTCAACTGTTCACGCACAACTCTTCAGATGCACGACCGTTCAATGCATTGTGATAAAATGCACAAATGCACAGGTGATGAAATACACAGGTGATAAAATGCACGACTGATGAAAGGTTCATCTGATAATTGAAATAAGTCAGAGAAAATAACCATAATTTAAATTAAAACTTGACCAGTCCATTTCCCCATCAAGATCGGCCTTACTGTATGCTACCACAAGATTGGTCACCATCAGAGATGACCTTTCTCAAGGCCACCCACCATCAGAGGTTGCAGTCTATTCGGATCTATTCAGCTATAAGTCCACTGACATTGTAGCATTCAAAATGGCTGAACAACCCGCAATCAAACGCAACCTCTTCAGTTAGAAGTTTCAAGACACGAGAAACGCTGAAACAGAAAATATAGGACGAAAGACACAGGAGACGAGTGGATTGGAGAAAAGAAAGGAAAGCTGTAGGAAATGAATGAGAGAAGAAGAGAAATGAGAAACACAACGGGATTAAACGAGACAGGAAAAGCAACGGAAACAAAGCAGCAAAGGAGAAGCAACGCACAAATCCTTTCATCTTAGAAGTCGGAACAAAGAGAATCGACAGATCAAACGGAACATTGAGCATTTCATTACAGAAACTCATTCGAACAGAATGAAGAGAAACTAAGTTTCTGACACGATTTTCCATCCTCCAGTCGCTCAGACTCATCGCTGACACCTCCAATCGGGTCACTTTGTCTCTTGCTAGATGTAAAAGAACCCCTACCCTCGATGTCTCTTTGCCTGTAAAATCAAGTCTCCCACCGTTTCAGTCTGTTTTTACAAGCTCAGACCCTCATAACTCCAAATCATATCAATATCATTCCTCGTCGCTTTCCTTACCCTTGAAATCCCCGACAATCGCAATTATACATCTAGTGGGGTTTGATACAAGCAGCACGCTGGAAACACAGATGAATCCCATCACAACCTGGTCAAATCCAGTTTCCGCGATCCAATGCAGTGGTTGGTCTACGGGAAGGACCAGAGGAACATGACCCAATCCCAAAATGAACCCCTACCACTCCAAGTGCATCCAAACTCCTACCCATTGCGCTCCAGTGTTTAAAAGACTGACTGAATTTCTCACAAAATACAGACTGTTGTTGTTGTTTCTGACAACCCTCTCCCCACTCCAATTTCGGAAGAGACAGTCCAACGATCTCCCATTTGGCGCATCCCAAAAGACTAAAAGAGGAGACTACTGATGACGGTGATCATGGTGACGGTTGTAATGATCGTGATGCGGAAGCTGTCTCATAGCAACAGCCGAGAAGAGACAATCAGATGTCGTCGACGAAGAAGTAGAAAACAAGAAGCTGAGTAAACATTGCATAATTTGCGACGACGACGACGACGAAGATAACAAGAAAAAAAGAAAAGAAGAACAGAAGCAAGATATTCAAATCCAGAAGGACGCAGACTCACAAAGACATACACAGGCAGACAGACCAAGACAAGACAGACAGATAGGGAGAGAAAAGACCAGAGACAGACAGACGATGAATATCTGTAGGATTTCGATCTGGCAACTTCCATGGATTATGCTTTTTCATTGCGATTTCACTGGAAGAGATGATCGCTTGAAATCGATTGGAAATAGAACGATGGAGAGGCAGAGAGACAGAGAGACAGGTAGCTAGAAAGACAGAAACGTAGGCAGGCAAAGACAGGAGGACATAAGAACATACAGAAAGACATCGCGAGAGAACAAGAGACAGAGATGGGAACGAAACAGAGGGACATAGAGGGAGAGAGATATGGAGGAAAGGAGATAGATAAGGAGGGAGAGAGAGAGAGAACAACAGAGAGACGAGAAAGATACAGAGACAGAGAAAGAGCAATAGAGAGAGAACAAAAGAGAGGGCTGGCAGGGAACAGGAGAGAAAGACAAAGTGAGACAGCAATGGAGAGGGAGCAATACAGGGGGAGAGATCGAGACAACAAGAGAGACGGAGAGAGGGAACAAGAGAGACAGAGACCGAAAGAGAGCAATGGAGATATAGACAGAGAAGAGAGAGTAAGGACAGATGTACTAACGTTTCGCTTGAGGTGGCACTTGACCCGAATCGGTTAAAAGACTTTGGCAGAAGACTGAAGTTGCTGTCGGATCGATAGAGGAAGGATTCCCGTCGATGAGGCAGAGAATGGATGGCCAGACCAGTGGGTGATGACTCACCCTCCGCCGCCAGAACACCAGCATTCGCTGCATTCTCTACGTCAAAGCTACAAAAGAACAAACACGACTGATTAATTCATTATTAATTAACTAATATTATAGTTTATACAATACTTCAGTAATGCACCAATGTACATGCTGGATACGGTAGCCGATTGTTTAGGGCGCTCGCCTTGTAAAGCGAAGAGTCTGGGTTCGGTCCTCGGAGTCCTCCTCCCCTTAAACGGTTATAACCGTGGAGTGACCTTAAGCAAGTCCTACACTAGCAGTTGTTCAGCTCCCATCATTTTATGTTTAGTCATTAGAAATGGAGCCTAATTAATTCGCAATAATTACAATTATTTATTTATTTATTTATTTAGCTTTTGCAGTTTGCGCATAGCCACTCAACAGCAGCCTCATCGGCCTCATGTAGGGCGGGCATCCCGCCCGGAAAACGCGTTGTTACACAGTAATAATTACAATAACAAATATTTGTTGTTATTAATAATTACAATAACAAATATTGAGAGTGGTGGTTGTAGTGGTAGTAGTAGTAGTACTACTACAGTAGTAGTAATAATTTAGGAATGGAGTGGACGATTTGTTTCGCAATTACACCGGTGTATAGGTGAAGATTTGAGAGAACTCCAATTCTCAAACAGTGGACAAAGAAACTGAGCTAGAAAGGACGACATGCACAGATCATAATAAGGTAATTGAAAGTGTCCTTCAACCTCATAAATCTAGTCTAATCATTTTGAGAGCGCCATCTGGTGCACTGATTGTCATAATCAATACACCAGACATCAATCGACACCTGGAGTGCAAATTAGTACAGAATCTGAATCCATAAAAGATTACGTTCAGTTGAAACCCAACAGATATGTCTGTCTCTCTGTCTGTCTCTGTCTCTCTATGTCTGTCTCTTTCTATCTGTGTGTCTCTCTGTGTCTATCTGTCTCTCTGTCTCTCTGTCTCTCTGTCTGTCTCTGTCTCTCTATGTCTGTCTCTTTCTATCTGTGTGTCTCTCTGTGTCTATCTGTCTCTCTCTGTTCGTTCTGCAGTCACTTGTGTCATTTCGTTCTCAGCTTAAAACTCATCCGTTACAAACTGCTTATCCATCATAGGCTGGTTCTCTGTCTCAACGGACTATCGCTGGTCTTCTGGATGTTGACCTGATTGGGTTTGGTGTGTCATCGGTTAATGCCTTGTGCATAAGACACCGACACAATAGAAGTTACTAATTAATAATTAATATAAATGCGCGCATATATGGGATTATGGCGGTGGATGAATTCAAAGCCAGAAGCAGTATTTGCTGTGTCAACTTCTATATCGCCATTATGGTAGAAGCGATATTATGGCAACAATCGATCGTCAACAGAGCATTAATCCAATGCCATTGTTCAGGTGGAAAGCAGCAGCAGCAGCAGCAGCAGCAGCAGCAGCAGCCGGAGAAACGTAGACTGGAAAAGCTAATTTACCAAAGACTCGGCTGATTAAGCCAGAGGCCATTAAGAGACCGACCGACCCGACCCCCCCCCCACTCTCTTCCACTCTCTTCCACTCTCTTCCACTGTCTACAGGTGCATTAGGCTTCTGCATGGTCTGCGGCGCTTGTCACGGTAGGTGCAGACAGAGAAGGCCCTTAGAAGTGGGATATAAATACCGGATAGATTTATATAATAGGTAAAGGTGAAAATAGGTCTTTCATTAAGACAATTCTCTTGATGCTATCCTGATGACTCCTCTTTCCCTTACCTCCTCCCTCACCGCTCCAATCACAAAAGCCATCGACCCCACCCCCGGTCGACCGTCTGCCTGCCTCACCCTTGGATCATGACCTTGAACCAAACCTTATCTAATGCCTCCTCACCGATTCTGTTTTGACTGAGCGCCTTTCAATAAACTGGTGACCGCTACAAAGGTGGTTTCTTTGATTGCTGTAGAACTTATCCACACGAGGTCCATATTTGCATAAGGTAACCTTAACGAACACATGGACGAGTACTTGTGTGGGGTCGCACAAAGAGTTGACATATAAACTGGTTTTATTTTACATATGAATAACATTACACGGTTATTTCTGTTGTGATCCTGAACCTTGCGCCAGGGTTATTTCTAGTAGGCCCTGTACATGTATACATAGTATGCTATCAAACGTCAAGTTTCCGTTACACGGATAAACTTCACTACTTTCTTATACTCGGGTGGCGCCAGTTCCAAGTCTGGACAAAGTAGGAGGGCGACGCTAATCACCTGCCTCTGATTCACGTTAATCTCATTTTATTCTTTCATTCATCTCGTTATAACATGCAGAGCATCTTTAAACAGAAATTGTCGCAGAATCATAGGCGACGACTCTTTGGGAGCCTTGGGTGCAAATGCACCCAGAGAGAGAGAGAGAGAGAAAGTTCAGTGTGTGCGTCGCATCCAGAAGAATTCGGACCTTAAATTCAAATGTTTTTTTACACCTAAGCAGTAATCTCACAACTTCAGAAGTAAGCCTACAACTACAACAAAAATACCCAACATTGCTTGATTTCACAGTCACAGCCGGTGCATAAATAAACAATTTATTTATTATATAAAATAATAAATAAATAATAACACTGGAACGTCCAAACGTCACCGATTTGCAAAACTCTTTCTAACCTCGTAACCCTTAAAAGAAAACTATTTTCTTTCTCAGAAAATCCGTTAAAACTCAACTACATAAGAGGGGAAGGGAGGGAGAGGAGCAGGAGAGAACCCATGCGCCCAGAGACAAAAGCAAAAGTCGGCACATATGGTCGGAATATTGCTTAGGTAGGGAAAGCAGGTGAACAGATGCGTTTTATGTTTAGTTCTGACTGACATTTAAGAACCGGCAGAAGAAAAGAGAAGAAAGCAATGAATTCCATAGCTTCGAACTAGACACAAAGAACGCCCTTGAAGCAGCAACATTTCCTTAATCCACCTTCACCAGATCGTTTGGAACGAACTCCCAAAGGACATCCGCCTTTTCGCACACCGTTCTCTCTGATTATGTCAATCTCACCTTTCCTTCGCTTGCACTTTCCCCTCCTGCTTTCCACTCACGACTAAAACCGAACTCTTAAAGTTACGCTATATTGGTTCTATCCCTACACCACCCTACGACGACCACCACCACCACCACCACCACCAACGATTTCCACCATAGCACCATGCCATCTCCTCGACCTGACCTCCATCGGACTCTGACCTGACACCGGAACGAACCAAACAGCGTCGTTATTGCGGACTTGATTTGATATTGCGCCGGTGATAAAGCTCGTCTCACCACTACGTCTTGTGTGTGGAGCTGTTGTTCGGAGAATTACATTGCATTACATAGAGACATTACATTACACAGAGACATTACATTTCATGGAGACATTACATTTCATGGAGACATTACATTACACAGAGCCGTGTCCAAACACGAGACATGGCAAGAGTAAAAACCGGTCGTTTGATTAATCGAGTACAATATTTGTTGGTATGACGACCGAGATACAGCAGCAGAGAAGAAGAGATGGATGGATGTTGTAACAATATCAGATGAGTCTGACAGCAGCAGAGATAGGAGGATGGCGTAACAATATAATATCTGTTTGTATACATGCATGATCATGTGTCTCTGTCACGTGCACACACACAAACACACACACACAAACACACACACATATATAATATATATATATATATACATGTATGTATATATATGAGTGCATATCGTAAACTCTAAAATTCTAAACCGCTGCTGGATAGCTCAGCGCAGGGCAACAACTTATTGACGAGCGCTGCATATGATATATGCATACATATATAGAGCTATATGCCTACAATACATATATGTAATAAATACCTGTGTGTATGTGTGTGCGTGTGTGTCTGTGTGTGCGTGCAGATATAGATCGAAGCCAATTTTGTTTTCTGAGGCGAATCGATGACCGAGCCTCTGATGCATGAGAATGGTGGCCGCCCTCGGCCAACGATCCATCATCCGGACGTCACTCAGTCTCTCTCCCTCTCTCTACTTCTTTATAGCTGCTGAAGCTGCTGAGCTGCTGCGGCTGCTGGCCGTGGCTTTTACAATCGAATCGACCAGGAAAACACTTAATGTTTATCTTCGCATCTGCTCTGCCTACGTTGCACCTCTTCGTGTAATAAATCCACTATCCTACTTCTTCGCCAACTTCAACACCGAATAACCTTCTCCTTAATATATATAGGTCTTATGTCCCACTTATAGTTTGCGGAACACGTGTGTCGTCGGCTTCGGCGTGTTCATCTCCGCTACGAATACACGTCGAGTACCATAACGACTCAGGAACACCGAACGAGTGCATTTAATCTGCTTCAAGTATGCTCGAGCTATGCCCGGTGCATATCCCGAGTAGATATCGACCGTGTCCTGGCTGATGGTCGTATACAAGAAGCCTTGTAAAAAAGTACCGGTTAAAAAATGTTTAGCGTATGATCAGTAAAAAGAGACCCGCTGTCTGTTCCTTTGTCTGCCTGTTTGTTTGTCTGTCGCTATGTGTGTCCCCTATGTTTCTGTGCTAAGCATTGCTATTGCGGTGCTATAAAATTTATACAGTGGTCCGTTTTCTGTGTCTACATATCTACCTGTGTCTACAAATGTCCTCGTGCTTGTTCCTCTGTCTCTGTCTGCATCTATATTTGTGTTTGTTTATGTTCTCTGTCTCATTAGTCGTATCACTGTCTGCCTCTGTCTGTGTCTCTGTCCCTGAGTTTGCAACTGTGTCCTTGTATCTGTCTGCGTCTTTCTCCGGCTGTATTTCTCCGTGTCTAAGTCGTTCCCGAATATAAGTCGCACTAACGTTTTGCTCAGTTACAGTTTATACGACAGTCGCAATTACCAGACAGAGAAGGAACTATCTTCAATAATCTGGATACTTCAAGCACGTCTCTTCAAATTCTGACTCTTCATTAATTAATTAATTCATTGATTAATTATTTAATTAATTAGTCATTATTTTGCACAACAAATCCACTTGCAATGGATTCATTTTCTTTCGATGCTATTGATTCTCGGCAATTCATTCTGCATTCCACGAAATGAGTTTCTTCAATTTAGAACAGAATCAGAAAAACACACCCAAATTCCTAAAGAATTTATCCTTTTGCTTGCAATAGTAATAATAATATTAATAGTAATATTACGAAAAAACTTCCCGTCGTAATCCGGACTTACGGTGGCCCATCAGAATTTTAATAAAGAAACTGGAAGTCTTGAAGGACTAAAAGCTTTTGGCAAACAAATCTTTTGAAATTGCACACAAACATCAATAAAGACTCAATCAGCCTATTGATTGAAACAACTTAATTTCCGCAAATCTCTTACAGTCCGACTCTAAATCAGCCTCGGGACAGCTTCAATTGAGAAAGCCCTCACCCCGTCAGAGGGAAGCCTTACCAGATTATAAAGGAAGGAAGCTCATCCCCCAGCCACAGTGCGACGGAGAGGTCTTCCCAGGGAAATAAAGGAAGTACTGGATACTCTTCTGGCAAAGAATTCAGGAAAACAGAAGCGGACTTTGTTGGCTGAAGACAGAATCTCATCAGTTGCCTCGCAATCAGTCACGACCTTCGCCAAAGCTTTTTTCTTTCTCTGCATCTATTTGTCTGTCTGTCTGTCAGTCCATCACTTTGCATCTCACTGAATGTTTCGCTGCGTATATGCCTCTGTATGTCTGCTTATCTCTCCATTCAGAACGTCTCTGTCTCTCTTTGTCTCTCTCTGTCTCTGTCTCTGTCTCTCCGTGTCCAGAGCTGTGCCTGTCTGCTCGCCTAAGTGAAGACGCTGGATGGAGCGACGGATTGATTGATGCCTTTGGAGCCAATTGACAGATGGATGCTCCTGGTCTGTTTCGCCATCGGTCCTTGTCTGTTTCGCCATCGGTCCCTGTCTGTTTCGCCATCGGTCCATCTTAATCCGATGGTCAGGTCGTAATTATTTCCCCACCGATCGATACCAATTTCCGACGGCTCGTCGTCAAAGAAGATGAACCAGAAGAAACAGAACGATGCCTCGAATACCAGATAAAACGCTGACCTATTACTGGTCTGTCCACGTGTCCTCCACGTACCCCACCTCACCCCACTGTTCCCCGTCGCCTCCTCATGCAAAAACAACGTGCGTGGTTCCTGTATACCGACAGTGTGCCATATCGAAAGATGACTGTCGTCGATTTCCTCCTTTATCTAGGCTTTAGACTGGCACCACTTGAATATAACGCCTCATTCCGGAATAGTGCTGAATATTGAAGTATTTCCACTACCGTAGTCTTCGATATAAGGTCATGGACCCTCTCAGTCCTCTGGCAGTCAAAAGATATCGCTAAGCACTCCTTACTACAATTTTACTGCAGTCAAGACACATACAGAGCGTCATTAGTCCACATCAACAAAGGCAGGACAGAAAAATCAAGAAAAACCTCAGAATCGCGAGGACCAATACACTTTGTGAAAACACACATTAACAGCTCAACAGTGTCAAGACCTCAACACAGCAGCGAAACGAAGAGTACGATATAATCTCTATGCCATCTCCCTTCGTAATCGTAATCTCCAAATTTCTAAATGGATAGGCCTACTCAAAAGCTAAGCGCACGACACCTGCTTATTCACGAGCGCTGCGTCAAGACAGAGGGGTTGTCTAGAGATACATCGTGGAGATCAAAGTCCGGTTGCCAGAAGAACAGAGACGGAGGAAGAGTAGCTGCTAAGGCGTGTACGTTAGCGTAGAACTTTGAAAGTGATACGCTCCCGGATTTTCGGCCAATGAGTGATTTAAGAACGGAATTGATGCTTTGGTGTCACCGTGTCCTTGTGGCATCTCGGGCGAGTGAATTCGTATGCATTGCAGACGCTTAATTTGGGGTTGGTATTACGGTGATCAAGTTTGAAGTAGACAACAAGGATAGACCCTAACGATTAGTGAAAGCGGTTTTAAATTGAAGCATGGATCTGATGCAACAGAGATCATAAAAGTGCATATGCAGCTGCAAGACCTGAAATCGCAACGAAAGAGATTACATAACCAATAGATTTTCATTGTTTATTCAGTGCCTTATTTGCCCAATAAATAACGAATCTGATTTATTCACGGCAGAACGGAAGTAACGGCGCCATCATGGAATCGACCGCGGACGAAATATCATCGGAGGTCTATCCTCTCGTGAACGCAATACTGGCGCCATCTTTTCTTCGCTCTCTTCGCCTCATTAATTACGATAGAATACATGGAAACCCAACCGACAAAAAGCCCGAAAGGCTTTCCACGTCTCCCACTTCCGACTCTAAATAACTGTTTGTGGCTGTTCTGTTGACAGACGCGAGTGCCGCAATTCGTTGCTCGACTCCTGTCGAAGCTAAGCCGGATTCATTTATCACGCACCAACTGACGCTCACAGCTGCATGGCACGTGATCTATTGATGCAAAACATTCAGCAGTTTCGTCTTCACGTGTATACCTTCGCTATCTAGTTCAAATGTCAGTTGGCCTCGCTCTACGCATTCTTAAATATAATAATAATAATAATAATAATAATAATAATAATAATAATAATAATAATAATAATAATAATAATAATAATAATAATAATAATAATAATAATAATAATAATAATAATAATAATCATATTAATAATCTAAGAACTTCGATAGCGCCATTGCAATAATGCTCAAGGAATCAGTCGATGGTTGTTACTAAGTGACATCGTCGTGGAAACCAAATTCCATGATGAGTCCGGTCGAAAGCGAAGAAGGGAGTCCGAGAAGACTCGGAAACAGCCGAGAAGACACGGAAACAGCCGAGAAGACACGGAAATTACTTGAGATTCTGTTAAGAGCTGTTCTTACCAATCCAGGTTTGTCTTACCCTACCATGCCTTCTAACTTTAGATTATCCTATTTTTACCTTTCGGTAACTTCTTACCTTTGCTTATACATTGGCATAACTTTTAAAACTGACCTTAGCTTTCATAATAAGATGAATCGTTGCCCTTTCGTCTTACTTCAGACAAAAAAACTGTTGACAAACGAACAGCTGATAACGCAACAGCAGAAGAGCGAAAAAACATATCTCTCTCTCTCTCTCTCTCTCTCTCTCTCTCTCTCTCTCTCTCTCTCTCTCTCTCTCTCTCTCTCTCTCTTTCTCTCTCTCTGCCTCTGTGCCTCTCTGCCCTCTCTGCCCTCTCTGCCCTCTCTGCCTCTCTGCCTCTCTCTGCCTCTCTCTGCCTCTCTGCCCTCTCTCGCCCTCTCTGCCCTCTCTCGCCCTCTCTGCCTCCTCTGCCTCTCTGCCTCTCTCTCTCTCTCTCTCTCTGCCTCTCTCTCTGCCTCTCTGCCTCTCTGCCTCTCTGCCTCTCTGCCCCTCTGCCCCTGCCCCTGCCCCTCTGCCCCTGCCCCTGCCCCTGCCCCTGCCCCTGCCCCTCTCTCTCTCTCTCTCTCTCTGTCTCTCTCTGTCTCTCTCTCTCTCTCTCTCTCTCTCTCTCTCTCTCTCTCTCTCTCTCTCTCTCTCTCAGACAGCCGACCGATAGTTTCCTCCAGGAAACTCAAAAACAGCATCCCAATCCTATTTTTCTCCCATTTCTTTTCTTTCTCCCATTTCTTTTCTTTCCCCCATTCCTTTTCTTTCCCTCGTTCCTTTTCTTTCCCTCGTTCCTTTTCTTTCCCTCATTCCTTTTCTACCATTCCTTTTTCTCTGCAGCCGACTAACCAGCGATATCTGTGGACAATCGACATTGCTAATGACTTGTTTGGTCAACATTGGATCGGTCATAACCATGTGTGTGGCTGATTATAGACCTAAGCATATCTATAATTATATACAATTACTCAGACAGCAATAAACATAAAATAGGGTTTTAAGTAGTTCACGAGACTTTAATGTCTGCTAAAAGCAATACAAATAAATCCCAATGCTTAAAATATTATCTAAGCTTCCTCTAAAAAGCTGTGATAGTGTCCTCTGAGACAGTACCATCATCCAAACCATTCCACAAGTCTACAACTCTTGCACTGAAGAATTTCTGCCCTATAATGCTCCTTTCGGTTTCTTAAATAATTCATGCCTATGTCTTCGAGTCGCCTTCTTTGGTGCTTATTCAAAGAACCTTTCCCACGGCACTGTAATAATCTTGTAGGCTTCAATTAAATCTCTTGCGTGTCTCCTTCATCCCAGAAGATCCAGCAATAATCATGTAAATTCCAACTATGGGTCCTTTCTGTTCCTGTGTACATACAAACATAGATACAAACATAAACACATACATGCATACATACATACATACATACATGCATACATGCATACATGCATGCATACATACATACATACATACATACATACATACATACATACATACATACATACATACATACATACATACATACATACATACATACATACATACATACATACATGCATACATAAATACATACACACAACTTGCACACACACTCAGTTAGGTATCCTGTGTTCCTCGTTCACCTCAATGATGTTAGCGGAGACATTCTCAACCTTTCTCTAGTTCTCGGAATGTTATGACACCAAGTCATTTTGACAATCCTTCCTCTCCACTTTCACCAGTTGTTCTGTGTCTAATTTTAGATGTAGATGCCACACCTTAACCTCGAGTATATTTTTCTTCACACCGTGTCTTAAGACAACCTAGCTGGCGAAAAAGAACTGGTGCTCGGCGCTAAGCTTTCTAGGGCGCAGCTGTAGGTTTTAGATAACCCTACCAATAGAACCTACGCTGTTACAAGTAGACCTGTTTTTTATGGCAACACAAGTTTCGTTATGGCCACACTCGACCATATTCGTTAGTCTATATCTCTTTAGCGTCATATCTGTTTGTCTGCCTATCTATGTAGGCCTACACCTGGCTCTGGGTCTGTCTGTCTGTCTGTCTGTCTGTCTGTCTGTCTGTCTGTCTGTCTGTCTGTCTGTCTGTCTGTCTCTCTGTCTGTGTCACTCTGACCCTCCTCTCCAGATTTCTCTCCTATTTCTAAGAAAGAGTTTTTAAACTTGGGAGATTTTCAAATCCCCTTGGCAAATAAAAGAGACCTGCATTGCATTATCACCTGTCTACACGATGTACCGATGCAATGATGAGAATGTTCTTTACCGTAGCAGAATAACTGTTTGGCAATGAGATATACGTGTATGTTTAAAGGGTTGGAAAGAAGGCGCACGCGAAGAGTTGGCCATGATGACGATTGAATAGGCGATAAAATCTGGCCAAGGACGTTAAGTCACAAGAGACAAACATAGACACACACACAGGCAGACGCACATAGTAAGGCAGACAGACAGACAGATGACAGACAACGCTGACACGAGACATCCAGTAATTCTGTCGAATCAGCCGAAGGTCATCTCGTGACATTTGGGAATCTACTGTATTAACAAGTGGCAGAACAGAATGGGGGAGTTGGTGGTGAAACTGGAGCTGGAGGTGGTGGAGCTGGAAATGGTGTTGGTTGTGGAGGCGGTGGTGGTTGTGGTGTGGAGGTGGTGGATGTGGATGTGGTGACCGTGGTGGTGATGGTGGAGGTGGTGGTGGAAGTGGAAGTGGTGATGGTGGAGGTGGTGGAGCTGGAGGTGGTGGTGGAGGTGGAGGTTGTGGTGATGGTGGAGGTGGTGGTGGAGAATAAATGAAAACGGTGAAGGAAATCGGATCATCCTCTGTGGAGGGAAGAGATTAATGAGATTTGAATCAAGTGGCGACAACCGGAGACCAATGCACAGCAGACACCTTCATCATCCAGAGAACAAACGACTGCCAGGGCTTCTGTCTGTCTCTGTCTCTCTGTCTGTCTGTCTGTCTCTGCATGTCTGTCTATCTGTCTGTCTGACTGTCTGTCTGTCTATTTCTTCGTCTCTGTCACTGTCTCTCTGTCTTTCTCTCTCATTACTAGGCAGGCAGACGAGGAGAAGGAGTAGGAGAAGAAAGAGGAATAAATGATGGAAGAAATGGAAAAGGTTGTATGAATAAAACAACCGGGAAAGAGGAGGAAGAGGCAAAATGGAAGAGGAAGTGGAAGAGGACAAAGAGGAAGAAAGAATGGAAGAAATTTAATAAGTTATAAGAAAACTGGATAAGAGGATGAGGAAAAATGTAAGAGTGCGTGAGTGAGTGAGCGAGTGGATGAGTGAGTGAGTGAGTGAGTGAGTGAATGAGTGAGTGAGTGAATGAGTGAGTGAGTGTGAGTGAGTGAGTGTGAGTGAGTGAGTGAATGAGTGAGTGAATGAGTGAGTGAGTGAGTGAGTGAGTGAGTGAGTGAGTGAGTGAGTGAGTGAGTGAGTGAGTGAGTGAGTGAGTGAGTGAATGAGTGAGTGAGTGAGTGAGTGAACGAGTGAGTGAGTGAGTGAGTGAATGAGTGAGTGAACGAGCGCGCGAGTGAGTGAGTGAATGAGTGAGTGAGTGTGAGTGTGAGTGAGAGTGTGAGTGAGTGAGTGAGTGAGTGAGTGAGTGAGTGAGTGAGTGAGTGAGTGAGTGAGTGAGTGAGTGAGTGAGTGAGTGAGTGAGTGAGTGAGTGAGTGAGTGAGTGAGTGAGTGAGTGAGTGAGTGAGTGAGTGAGTGAGTGAGTGAGTGAGTGAGTGAGTGAGTGAGTGAGTCAGTGTCCTTCTTTCTACTTGCAATGTTCAGGCCAAAATGATTGCAAATCCTTTCTACTGCTATGATCGACCTGGTTCTGGTCTCTGTTAGTCTTTAGAAGGTTGGACAAAGGCAGCTCACAAGAGATCGATCTGTCGTGGCATTCAATCTGACACCGGTCCAAGTGATTAGACGATGATGATAAATGGGAAAAGCAATGATGGTGATGGTGATTATGCCGACGACGACGACGATGATGATGATTATGATAATGATGAGGATGATGATGATGATGATGATGATGATGATGATGATGATGATGACGATGATGATGATAATGATGATGATGATGATGATTATGATGATGATGATGATGAAGATGATGATGATGATGATGATGATGATGATGATGATGATGACGATGATGATGATGATGATGATGATGATTATGATGATAATGATGATAATGATGACGATGATGATGATGAATGAAAGGAAGGATGATGAACAGAGGATAAATTATTGTGATCATGAACGAACGAATGAAACAGCGAATGAGTGGCATTGATAGAACTAGGCTGCGCTGTTTTAGACTTTCCAACTGTTGCTAAACCCGGATTACTATTGGGTGTCTTTTCAACGCATCAGTTCATCAGTGGATCACACAAGCAAACGATCTCAGACAAAGGAAAAGAAACCGACAAAGCCCCTCAAAGGGTGCTTTGCCATTCGTAGGGGTTAAGTGGAGGGAACCCTCTCACTTCTGCTGAATATTTCTCCCATTGAAGGTCAATTTGCCCAAAGCATTTTGCTCCCACCATCGTAATAAGAGAGATAAACGTTAAGAATGCGATACTGTGGCTGCTGGTCGGCTATTGTTACTGCCTATAGGTACCGCCCTGAGGGTCACACGACGAGACTTATAATCAGCCAATAGTATTGGCAGTTTAACAAACGCCTTGGCAGATGATAGCAATAACAAATGACCTCCGTCATCAAGGAAACACTGGGGGTTGGCAGGTGGGCGGGTTTCGGGTGGCCGGGTTTTGGGTTGAGTGGGTGAGTGAGTGAGTTAGTTTAGTGAGTTAGTCAGTGAGTGAGTGAGTGGGTGGGTGGGTGAGTGAGTAAGTGAGTGAGTGAGTGAGGGAGTGAGTGGGTGTGTGGGTGTGTGGATGAGTGAGTTAGTTAGTGGGTGGGTGAGTGAGTGAGTGAGCGAATGAGTGAGTGGGTGGGTGTGGATGAGTGAGTCAGTCATTTAGTCAGGGAATCATTGAGTACGCCATCCCATAAGGTCGCTGAGAGATTATTACAAGAGACCCTCGGAGCCAAGTCTAATGATAAATCTCACCTAGAGAGCTAAGAGAGGCAAAGGAAAGGACAAAGGGCACCAGACAGACAGACACACACACAGACATACAGACAGACAGACACACACACAGACAGTCATACAGACTGACACACAGAGAGCCAACCATCAAAGACAAACTATCACATGTGGACACAGACATACGCGTAAACAAGAAGCCATTGGGGTGGGGGAGTGTTTGACTAGAGAGTTAGAGGAAAGGACAAAGGGAGACACACGGACAACAGACGGACAGAGAAACAGACACTTCGACCCAATTCTGACCAACAGACAATTGGACCTAAAAGCTGTTAAATCAACAACTCCGCTACAAATGGCCTTCGACTGATAACTTGTTACAAGCACGCGTCTGTCTATCTCTCTGCCTGTCTGTCTTTCTATCTGTCTTTCTGTCTGTCTATCTTTCTGTATGTCTGTCTATCTGTGTGTCTGACTGTTTCCAAACTGACACTGGCCTTGATACTGAAACATCCAGAGGATAAGTAAAGCTTTCTCGGCCGCGATCAACTGCTTATCAAATCCCAATCAGATGCGACCATATCGACAGAGACAGATAGAGAGGCAGAGAGATAGAGCGCCACAGAGGCACACACAGAGAGACAGAGAGACAGAGGAGGTTACAAGAAGGAACCCTTCACATCAATCCGCAACAGACTGAGTCAGATATAAGTAGAAATGCAGACATGTCATGCAGCGTCGGCTGCTGTTAGCTGGACATGACGTGTGAAACTCGTCCAACGACTGCAATGACCAATGGTCAGTCTGTGCTTCAACCACACACTGACCAACAGCCAACAGAAAACACGGCGTCTGGGAATGTCTAGGTCACTCAGACAGACAGACATCCCAATCAGACAGACAGACAGACAGACAGACAGACAGACAGACAGACAGACAGACAGACAGACAGACAGACAGTCTCTCCTGTTAGAACAATATAATATATTCATTCGCGACAAAGCAATCTGCTGTCTGTCTCATGGGTGTCTGTCTCGGTCTGTCCGTATCTATGCATAAATGTCTCTCTCTCTCTCTCTCTGGCTCTCTCTGTCTCTGTCTCTGTCTATCCTCTCGCTCTGTCGCTCTCTCTCTCTGTCTGTATCTGCCTCTGTCGCTCTCTCTGTCTCTTGCCCATCTGTCTCGGTCTGTCCGTATCTATGCATAAATGTCTCTCTCTGTCTGTCTCTATCTCTCTCTGTCTCTGTCTCTCTCTTTCTCCCCCTCTCTCAGTCTGTATGTAGTCTGTTTGTCTGTCTGCATATATAATATATGTATGGGTGTATGTTTGTATGTTAGCAGTATATGTCTATAAGGGTGTCTACAAGTATTAAGACCACATGTAAGTACATCTGTTGGCACATGCAGATGATACATAACAAAGGAAGAGGAGAGAGAGAGGGGGGGAGAGAGGAGGGCAGGCAGGCATCAGGTGTCTCCCACGACCTTCAGAGCTTCAGGTTTCCCCTTTGCTATTGGATTTTTCCAACGTTAAACGCAGTCAGGGCAACAAGTGGGACTCACATGCCACGACATCTAAGCTTATTTAGTTACAGCGAATGTGGTTGGTCTAGAGTCACAATATCAAATGTTTCTGTTACCCTGACATTTTCTGCATCATCAGGACAACCGCAGGAAAAAAACAGAACAAGGAGCCTAACAAATTGAAATCTGTGATGAGATCTGGAATTGTGCTAGAATTGTGGCACTACAGGCAGTGGAGACGTTGTTTCCACCTTTTATGATTCATCAATGACATTCAGAATCCATCGTTCGTTGTAACATCCACATATATCGTAATTGGCAGTTGATCAACTTGCAGTTACCAGACATAGTTATCTGCATCAAATGTCAACAAAACTGCAGTACATTGAAACCAAGTCTTAAAACACAATCTTGATAATAGATTTTGCATGCAGGAACGGGTGCTTTCAATCCTATCAACACATACATTGAGGTGAATATGCAGACATTAGAATATATAATCTTGCAGACTCGACAGACGTCGAAATTCGTGTGGTTCGACCAGTCAGCGCCCACCATCAACAACGACTTTTACCGCGTAGCACAACACTGTGTCATTGGCTTCAACTCCTCTGGATTCTGAAGTGGTTCAGAAATCGGCCAAACAACCCGAGGAATTGACAAAGCGCCGCTGTTTCGTTGGTCTCAATGGCGTGGATTTTTTTGTGGCGCCGATAAAATTTCGTAGACTTAAAAGCTTCATCACATTTACAACAGTGTTGCATTAAACACAGAATAAAAATATGGAACCCGTAATAACAGTTCCACAGAAAAATCCAAGTGTTTTTAAAAATCTGTTAAGAAGCCACACAAACCAGTTATCACTTCTATCGTGTCGATGTCTATTGCAGAATGTTTCATCCGATGGCGCACCAAAACCAAGCCATAATCATGTTAATATCCAAAATTCAGTCCGCTAAGACAAAGAGGCAGTCTATGGTGGATAAGTAAGTTCAAAAAGTAAGTCATTAGCTGAGAACGATATGACATTAGCGAATGAACAGATGGTGAGAATTTCTACATGTATAGTTTGTATACTCTAGCAGCACGGCCGCATGGAACCAATATAGGACCCATATTCCCACATAGGACCCCAAATACAGCCCATATGGGTCCAACTTAAACCTAATGGAAATGCTGGGGGTTAGTTCCAGTACCAGAAAAGCTCGTTCACCCAGTAAAGGTCTAGTTTAAGGGCTGACGAGAGAAGGAGAACCAGCGCCCACAGCACGACTTCAGACCGCCCTGCAGTTGATATGACGCGTTCATCAGATTTCTTGACTTGATATATAACCGAGAAACTCGATGGTCAAAGTCGCTACAGGTTGCAAGATTTATGTTGTTCTGTTTCCAAGCACCGAGTAACAACGACCGAGATTTAGAGATCTTCCAAGAGCGCAAGGAACGAACGGAGGAAGCGACAGGCCTTCAATCACTCTGTCGCAAGATGTGCATGTTTTAAAAAGAAGCCCCGAAGACTCTTCGATCCTAGTAAGAGAGACGTCACGAGGCTATGAAGAATAGTGATGACATGACCCGCAGAAAATGAACAGGAAGATAAATCAACGTTTGCTGAAGCCGTCTTGCTTATTATGGGCGTTTTCCACCTCTGCTCCGTGCATGGTCGGAGTTTACTCGGAGTTCTTTAGAGTAGATGTAAGAAAAGAGCAAAGAGAGCGAGTAATCTGTGTTATATACCTGGTTATCCTGTAATTCTAGGACCGGTCACCTCTTTGGCTCGTCCCCCGTGGAGCCTCAGTTTATATCCAATGGGAAAATTGTTTCTTTATTAGTTATAATGTTTATATTTATCATTCTCTGTTTCTTCATCCTGGTCAAAGTATCTGCCGTGTGCTTACACCTAAAGTAATAGCACTAAGTCTTACTTAGTAAATAGCGCTGCTTCATGATTTCACTCTGTTTTGTTCCATACTGAAACGGAGTATATACTCACTGTATACTTCAAGTACACTCGAGGCAGAAAGGGAACTGATCCTGAGAATCAGTGAAGTCCAAGGGAAACACGAGAAGGAAAATTGCAAAGCACAAATAACTGGGTCAAGGTAGCGCAGTGCACCTTGGTCCCGAAGTTGGACTGGAATCCATGGCAACCAATTTTCAACGACAGCCAATGAAGAAACGAAGAAATAGAAGCCAACCAATCACAGCCGTCGCTGTGTACGTGACCCAGTTTCCTGCTGCTCCAGCCAAATTTGCAGAAGTGCTTTATCTCCTTTAGATAGGATCTTTCGTTGTGGGGAACGTCTAACTGAAGTGACCTGCCGCTGACAAGGTCCAGGGACGCACGTACAGGAGGACAGACAGACATATAGACAGCCAGACGGACAGACGGACGGACAGATGGACAGACGGATGGATGGAGATACTGTTCATTAACGAGAGACAAAAAAACCATGACCAGGAAGTCAAACATTTAACAACCAGGAATTGTACGGATATCAACAACAGACAACTGACCTACATTGAAAATAGGGCAAGCAGAGAAAGAGAGACAGACAGAGACAGAGAGACCGAGAGAGGGAAGGAGGGAGAGAGAGGGGAAGAGAGCGACAGAAAGACAGTAAGACGCAGAGACAGACATCTAGACATACACAGACTGGGTTAGTTATTTATTTCATCAATTAGTAACTTCTATAGCGCCCCTGTCTAATCCACAAGACATCAACCGCTGGCCCACCAAAACCAGAAAGTAATCAGGTCAATATTCAAATCACACAGACACAGACAGACACAGACAGACAGACTGACCAACCCAAAAAATAAACAAGACAAAGCCAGACACACATTTATACACACAGACCCATCAGACAGAAGCAATCTACATACAATCAAACCAGACAAGCAGACAAACAGATATACAGACGGACAGACAGAGAGATAGACAGATTGTTGAATATCTGACTCGCCAGACCAACATCACGAAATCTAATTTTTACCAAGTTACACTCTCCACAACACAATAATAATTCCTGTCGACACAGATGAATGATCAATGTCCATCCGAAATAAACAGACCATGAACGCAGTTCCTGGCTATAATCTGTTGTTACCATGTTGTCATGGCTACCAACAGCTACGAAGATCCTTAAGCTTCAAATACCATACCCAGTAGGGCTATAGAGACGATCAAGTACATAGCCAGAACTACCCTCAGTTGGTCCGTCCGTCTGTCCGTCTGTCTGTCTGTCTGTCCGTCTGTCTGTCTGTCACAGTGTGCCTGTGAATATCGGTTAGACACATCTGTCACGTCAACACCGTTTGACATTGTTTTACGGTTAGTTTCAAAATATCGATTGTACATATATCTTCACACTTGACTACATATTAGTTTCCCTTTGACAATTTGCGTGCATTTGCCTCTATCAAGTACTGAAGATTCACAGGTCTTCTTAGGACTGGTCTTCTGGATACACGACTTGGTTTTCGTGTGTCATCGGGTGATGCCTTCTGCATTTAACACCAGAGCAGTAGAAGTTACTAACTACAATTAACTTGGTTTCCAAACAAGAACTCGTCAGCCAAGCAACAAATATCAGACATTCAGCCGAAAATTGGATTCCCAAGAGTCGTTATCATAACCAATGATATCCAGATCCAATTGCCTCCACTTGGTATCTTTAGACAACCCCTCGAACACGACGCAGCCATCGTTAATAAGCATCTGCCCTGCTCTAAGCCCTAAAGGAACACTTAATTTTGAGATTATGGTTACGATTAACCCACGGTCTACCGCCAACATCTAGGCCAAACCCCTTCAGGCCAACCCCCTAGGCCAACCCCTAGGTCAACCCCTTAGGCCAACTTACCAGTTCCATGAATGTCTGCGTCCTTCCTTTTGTAGCGCCGCTATAGCCGGGGGCACGAGAAGACATGACATCTCACCGTACGGGTCGACGGTACTTGTTGGCCAAGTCGTCAAAGGAGGCAGTTGTTCATTGCCTGTCGTTCGTAATACATCCAAGTGTAAGACGCGAATATCTACGGACTCCTTTCTTCTTCTTCTTCATATAGATATTGCGCACAGGCCAACCACGCACCAGCAACCACTCATCACCAAATCTTTGCCTGCTCGACGAACCGTGTCTGTTCTTCAGTGCAGCGTGAACTGCGGGACAGTGTCGACACAGAGCACAATTGATTGGACCAGTAAGTCACGCCCATCCCGTGACGCAAACGCCAACTGTGTCTATAATATTGTCAAAACACTGCCTCCTCCTCCTCCCTCTCCTTCTCCTCCTCCTTCCCCTTCTCCTCCGCCTCCTCCTGCTCGACCCTACAGTATGGCGATATGAAAACTGCTTCCTAGTTCGTTACAACGATGGACACAATGTCAAACACACAAGTAAATCCACAGAGAATCGCTCGGTGACTGTTAAACCCAAAAGACGTAACACTGAAATTCAACGACCAATCTGTCCTCCAGTCGGGTCAAACGATATCGTTGGCAAAACGCGACTAAGTGTCAACGAAGCAAATGCAGTTGAGCTGTCTGTCCGGTTTCGATAGGGTCTCTCTCTCTCTCTCTCTTTCTCTCTCTCTCTCTCTCTCTCTCTCTCTCTCTCTCTCTCTCTCTCTCTCTCTCTCTCTGCGCTCGCCAATCAAACGGGCCGAGCCAAATCAAACATGGTAACAACGGCTTGACTCTAATATTGGACGCTCGAACGCCACACTAACTAATGAACCGACTGAATCAACACCAGCTAATGGCCTGACACTGGCTGCCGTCGTCCGCCGATCGGATGACCTCGCTCGTTGAAAGGCGGACGATGAGTTGACTCCTAATCACGTTCATAAATATAATTACAGGTCCGGTAATAATCAACGTCGACACAGACAAAATATTGCGAGTCTGTCGACGGCTGAACAAGCGGAAGAGAGGAGCCATAAAATATGAGGAAATAAGATTAGCGGCTACATAAATAAACCACTGGATGCGGGTAGAAGAGAAAGAGGAGACAGAAAGTTAATCTGTTGGCGGACGAGTTACAAGGTTTCTGATGTCGTTCGTAACTGGATGGGAACTCGACTCGCTGTCGCATCGAATTTTTCTCTACCCCCTTCTCCACCTGCGTGAGAAGTTTAAGGCGGATTTAGGATTATCACTGTCATCATTTTCAGGATTATTTTTATCATCATTATCATGCAATCTGCGACACGAACTTCTTCTACTTCCAATGCCTCTTTTTCGCAAGCGGTTGAAGACCGTTTTGTTGGATTATGGGCTTGTCACCTCTCATGAGTTTCCTTGAAGAGGAGCTATATAAATTAGTACTTGCAATTACAATCATCATCATTTCCACCACCACCATCATCATCACCATGGAAATCTATTAACATGCTATATATTCAAAAGTCAGTTAAAGTTAGTTTTGGTCTACCGTTCTAACTCTTCAGAAAAATCAAAGACCTGCACTCGATTTGATTTTCAAACTATTTGTGGTTTAAACGGTAAATAGGAAAAACTAACATAACATTACATTATATAACATAGCGTATTATAACAAGGTCTAAGTTATTAAAAGCTGTGATGGTGTCCTCTGAGACAGTACCATCATCCAAACCATTCCACAAGTCTACAACTCTTGCACTGAAGAATGTCTGCCCTAATGTTCCTTTCTGTTTCTTAAATAATTAATGCCTATGTCTTCGAGTCGCCTTCTTTGGTGCTTATTCAAAGAACCTTTCCCTCTGCACTGTAATAATCCTGTAGGCTTCAGTTAGGTCTCCTGTGTGTCTCCTTCACCCGTGCAGGAGATCCAGCGATAATCTTATAAATTCCAACTATAGGTCCTTTCTGTTCTTGTGTACATACAAACATAGATACAAACATAAACACATACATGCATACATACATACATACATACATACATACATACATACATGCATACATGCATACATGCATACATGCATACATGCATGCATAATATACATACATACATACCATACATACATACATACATACATACATACATACATACATACATACATACATACATACATACATACATACATGCATACACACATACATATATACATACATACATACATGCATATATACTTACATACATACATACATACATACATACATACATACATACACACAACTTGCACACACACTCATATATATATATATATATATATATATATATATACTAGCTGGTTTATATATACTAGCTGGTTTACCCGGCGTTGTCCGGGGTTATAAGTTTCAATCCCTGTAGCGAATAAGCAACAAATTTAGGTATAAGTTTAAATGCGTGTAGCGAAAAAGGAAGAAATTTAGGCGACCTGTGGGGGAGACCGCTTCGCAGTCTAGGCGTGGACTGACTGCTTCGCAGTCGCCGTGTGGCGCTAGGCGTGGACTGACTGCTTCGCAGTCGCCGTGTGGCGACGACTGCTTCGCAGTCTCCCGTGGACTGACTGCTTCGCAGTCGCCCTGTGGCGACGACTGCTTCGCAGTCTCCCGTGGACTGACTGCTTCGCAGTCGAAGAGGGTGAACCCGGCGTAAATTTTGTGCGAAAGTAAACAACGTCGTTATGCGCATTATCAATGACGTTGGGGAATACCCGCGCCATAAATAGAACCGCTTGGCAGTGGAAGAGGCGAGCTGGGGCGTTATGCGCATTATTAATGACGTTGGGGAATACCGGCGCCATAAATAGAACCGCTTTGCAGTGGAAGAGGCGAGCTGGGGCGTGAAGGACGGTCGGTTGGGTAGAGTTTTTGGGGATTTTCACCATGTTAGCGGTGAAAAGGGGTACGCCAACCCCTCCACTGGGTGTCCGATGCCGAGGCCGACACAGTAGTGAGGTTTCGAGTGAAAAGGTGCAAAATTGTAGAAGTTAATCCCGGTCAAACAGACCGAGAGACAGACAGACAGAATTCTCGCTTTATTTATATATATATATATATATATATATATATATTATATATATATATATAAACACATTGTTGGAGGCATCACTTAAACCACCGACAAAGTCCCATAATGCGAGCACAGAGAAGTACTCTAGGTCTCCAGTTCGTCTCTCCAAAACGTCATTCATCACCCTAAGTCTCGTTGAATCTGTGCATGACACATGCACTCGAAGTGCACTGATTGTAGAGTAAAAATTTCTCATTATGTCTTTTTAAAAGTAAGCGATGTCTATGCGAACCAGATCCTCACACGTCGCTAATCACAGCTCTTCAAAGGTTGTTGAATTATACGAGAATGCACTTACATCGCTTGACAGCATTTACATAAGTCTGTAAATAAAAATTAATTTAAAAAAGACTGGTTAATAAAGTCCAGGAACAGTAGAGCTGTCTTTGACGACGCTATGTCATAGTCTCATAGCAAAGATGAGTTTGAACGTGAAGCAGGATCAGCCATAGAGGTCGATATGATGTCGTTGAACCCACATGTGCTGTCTACGTGGTTAAAATGAGTTCGAGCTGAACGGGACCTAGGCCAATAATTGTATATTGGTTTTATTTTTTTATTATTTTTTGTCATTCTGCATTATTTTTCTATTTTTTTCTATTATTTTCTACTCTTTAATAATATTTTATAAATAATTGTATACTTAGATGCGAATGATTTGCTCCCCCTCACCAGTCGGATTTTTGGAGGAATTCATTCCTTGGAGACTCTGCTGATTCGTCTTTTATCCAACTTCTATGGCGCCATGGATTGTGGTCAGGTAGCTCTCTTTTTGATGTCAGTTCTGCATTCGACTCTGCTGATCACCACATCCTTCTCCACCGCCTTTCAGTCTCCTTTGATTTGGCAGATCAAGCACTAGAAAGTCTGGCTTCCTTTCTGTCTGACCGTATAAACCGTGCTGTCATTGGTTCTTCTAAGTCCCGCTGGGTCCCTGCTCCCTTTGGGGTTCCACAGGGCTCGGTCTTGGCTGCCTTGCTATACATTCTTTACAACCCTGTTGGTGTCATGTGGCCTTTTGCACCAGCCTTTTGCCGACGACATATCTTGCCACTGGTGCGGTGGCAGCCTTTGGTTGATGTGCCAAGCCATGGATGCTCCTCTCTGTGGATGTCCTCGAATCGTTTACTCTTAAACCTTCTAAGACAAATAATATTCATCTGGCTAGATAGCCGCATACAATTGGCAAGTATAGACTTGCATCTATTTGCTAAGACCTTCCCTGATATCTCTTTTTTACTTACTGTTCGAGATCTTCCAGTTACTTTAGATCAGGAGCAGGAGCCTATAGTCTCTCAAAACTTGGCTACTCAACGCTGTTATTATCAACGCCGCCAATTACGCATTGTCTCGTGCTCCCTTTCTCATGACGCTGCTTTGACTCTTGTTCACGCATTTGTCACTAACAGAATTGATCATTGCTGCTCAATCCAAGTGGGTTTCCCGCGCGGTCTAATTGGGCGTTTTGATTGGGTCCTCTCCTCAGCTGCTCGTCTCATTAGTCATATTCCTGAGCATGTCTCTGTTTCTGCCTACATGAATCGTGCATTGCACTGGCTTCCTGTCTCTCAGCTTATCTCTTATTGGCTAGCTGCACTGGTCTGGCGCTGTCTTTTCGGCTGTGCTCCGTTCTTCCTGTCCTATGTGATCTTTGTCGTCCAGTGTTTGACCTCGTGCCTCGCGTGGGTTTACGCTACCGGGCTAGAGGGAACTACTGGTTCCAAGAGATCGCTCCTCTGTCAGACAGCGTCGGGCCTTTTCGATTGTAGGGTCCTCCACTTGGAATGGCTTCCGTTGGAGCGGCGCTTGCTGCCCCAAAACAATCTGCCCACATTCTATAAGTTGCTTAAATCTATTTTTCTGGGCTGGGAACGCCTTTGCGCAGGTGTCTTGAAGGGGCGCTGTATAAATTCCTTGAATGAATGAATTTTAGAATATATCGTGGTAAGAGTGCAAAGGTCGTATAATCTTATTGCGTTATACCGATTTAAAAATATCGGTTGGCTTATATTTACAAACGCCCGTGAATAAGATGAAGCTAGTGCGATGAGAGTGGTTTCAATGTCGGGCCTGAGTTCTTTTAAGTTCGCAATTGTCATCAATCAGATGGTTTAAAACGATAGGAATGGATTCGTAAATTTAAATCACACCAGGACATTCTAAGATAGTGTGGGTCTCTTGCACGCCTGCTCTGAACATGCTCGGAGTATGTTCCGTTGCGATGTGGAACAAGACCAGGTAGGGCAGAAAGTACTAAGTGCCCAACCTTCGTCTGACAATTAATTCAACGTATATTTATATATACCGTAAACGGCTGATCTTTTTTTAAACTAACGGCATAAACGGGCTTAAACTAATATCCCTTGGTGGCGAACAGGCTGAAACGAACGACCTTAACGGGTTTAAACGGGCCAATTTACTTAGGCCGCTTTGAGGTTAGATGTTTCACAGCCCATTGTCAACACGGTGTTTCTTCGCGATGGACATTCTGATTAAACTACAAAATTTCACGCACGTTGGAAAATACATTTTCAAACTGTTTTTAAACCGTCTTAGGATGGGCAATACTCTAGTAATAATAATAAAAGTAGCTTCTGCCATTTGACGAGCTCCAGTACTTCATACAAAAACCCCATGACATACGAATGGCAAAAGGACACCGCGTATCCCTCAACATAAACGGAGTATCCTCTCCACCATGCGCGCTACTTGTTCCACGTCTGCACGGGAATACACTCCGAACCGGCGCGGAGCAGCAGTGGAAGACACCCTAAGCAGGGCGTGTTCGGATACAATCATACACCGAGGAACCGCGATGATTGAATATTGATTGATTCCGAACAGAACCAAGAGTTGACCGCGTCTGGTGTTAGGTTCCACCATGGAAAGAAAAACTCGATAACAAATTGGAATTTTGCGATCGAGTCTCGGACTCATTATAAAATGAAATTTGCCCGAAGATTATTAAAGCGATCACTCTGGCAGATTAACTTTGCATGTGCGATGGATTGCTGTTGAGTCTGGGGTCTGTTATTGCGCTACGAAAAAAAAGAGATCCTAGCGATGATCGTAAATTGCGACCACTTTCACTTACCTTCCCACCCCCACTTCAACATATTACACGTGGATGCTTGTGTCAGCCTGTCTGTATGTTTGCATGTATTTGTGCGTTTGAGTTCATGATCTGGTTATCTACCATAGGTTGTCTCTCTGTTTCAAATGAATGATCTTCTGGGTGTTGACTTCATTAAGGTTTTGCTTTGGCGCAATATCTGTTGATGATGCCTTGTGCATAAGACACCGACGCTACAGAAGTTACTAATTAATAATACTAATAGTACTACTAATAATGATAATAATGACAATAACGAAAACAATAATAATAAGGATAATAATAATAATTAAGTAAGAATAATAATAACAATAATGATAATGATAATAGAAACCAGTCTGCTCTGATCTGATTCTGTGATCTTGAGCATCATGGTAACAGCGTTATCAAAATCAATAGATGAGATTTGATTTGATTTGATTTGATTTGATTTGATTTGATTTGATTTGATTTGATTTGATTTGAATTGATTTGATTTGATTTGATTTGATTTGATTTGATTTGATTTGATTTGATTTGATTTGATTTGATTTGATTTGATTTGATTTGATTTGATTTGATTTGATTTGATTTGATTTGATTTGATTTGATTTGATTTGATTTGATTTGATTTGATTAGACTCTACTAATGAACCAAATTTGAGTGCGTGAAACTTGGACATAAACACATTCTCTCCATCTCCAACCGAAGATCATAAATATATGAAAACATTCGGCTTTATGTAGCTCCAGTACTTAACATTCGCGCCATCAGCTGATGACCATAGGGCACTCAGAGCGACCGACCGACCGACTGACCGTCTCAGGGGACCGGGACAGAACCCTGAACACTTCAACGCATAACAAGTAAGGCTCTCTCGACCACCGACCGAGTCGTCATTCTCATTTCCCATAAAATGTCAACAAATGCATTTTCATGAGTAATTGACACCAGTGTGCGTCAATTCGTACGTGGATTCCTGTGGATGGGTGTATGTCTTTGTGTGGATAGGTTTGTCTCGGGTGGAGTGTTTGTGTGTGTGTGTCCGGACGTTGGTGTATAATCGGATCTCTCGGGTGTAAAGTCATGCATCAAAGTCAAGTCAGAAGTTGAGAAATTGCTTCTGCTACTGAAACATTGATGAGGAAGAGAGTGCCTCGTTGTATGCCAGGAATATTGGAGTGCATACGATCATGGCTCTACTCTCATTTGTATGTGTGTGACTCTCTCTCTTCTCTCTTTGTCTGTCTGTCTGTCTCTCTCTCTTCTCTCTCTCTCTCTCTTCTCTTTTTGTCTGTCTGTCTGTCTGTCTCTCTCTCTCTCTGTGTGCGCCTCTTCTCTCTGTCTCTGTCTCTACGTGCAGCTATTGCTAGCTTCCTCTTACTCTCACTCTATTTTTCTCTACGTGCCTCTCTATCTGTCTTTTTCTCTGTTCCTCTGTCTCTCCCTGTCTCTTTCTAAGTCTTGTCTCTGTCTATCCAAATCCATCCATCCATCCATCCATCCATCCATCCATCCATCCATCCATCCATCCATCCATCCATCCATCCATCCATCCATCCATCCATCCATCCATCCACAACCATCCATCCAATCATTCATCCATTTCCTGTCTGTCTGTTTGTCTGTCCGTCCATCAGTCTGTCTCTACCTTTCTCTTCTTTCATTTGACCGTGGGTCTTCACCCTAGAGTCTCATTTGTTGAAGTCTGGAGTAAAAACTTTCACAGACAACAGACAACAGACAACAGACCCTATGTTGCAATTCGCAATCAGTCTTCATCAACCAAACAAACCGCATTCGATTCATCAAAGACCGAATCGCACACTTCATTTCATCAGCTCCTAATTTCATCAGACGTTTCTCACAAGACATTGATTGGCACGAGGCGAAAGAAAAGTCCAACAAAGAACCACCACCAACAGCATCCCTTCATCTTAACTGAGTCCAGAGGGGTCTTGCCTCCCTCCATCGCAATTTCAAAAGACCAGCGCCAAGAACAAAGAATCCGCAATCGCAAATTCCGAATTAAAAAGCGCTACTTCAGGAACATTCGGTGCATTTGGCCGTTGATCGTCGATCTCCGTGTAACGCAACTTTCAATTGAAAGATCAGGAGGAAATGAAAGACAGGGGTATCTCTTCACATCAGCCCACTACTCCGAGCTACTACTAGCGCATTTGCCGTCGGTTTGTTTTATATGAACTTGCTCTTTATAAATCCTTATGTAATATAATAAAAGTACTAATTGAAAGCTAAGTGAAGGGCACCAGCTTATTCACGAGAGCTGCGGGGTTGTCTAGATATAATAAATGAAGAATCAAGTCCAGCTGTCAGAAGATCAGGGACAGAAGGAGGTAGAGTAGGCTACTAAGAGAGTAAGAGTGAGACACAGACAGAAAAAACAGACAGACAGACAGACAGACAGACCGAGGAGTGGATAGATGAGAGTGAGAACAGATGTGCAAATTAAATCCAAGGCCGCGACTGTACGTCATCCTTTATAGTCGTCGAACAGTATACATACCACCGATACAATGCGAACATTCAATGAATCCACTGAACGTGTCAGCCTGCGTTTTATTACGACCGTATCCTCCTTAATATCAGAGGGACGGATAAAGATAACCACGGCTACAGTTACCGGTTAACCCTCTAACGACTGAAACAACGCTAAATTCCTAAACAACACCATGCCATTCAGTGGCATATCTTGAAATGACAAAATCTTCGCCGGACTATGGACGTCATTAGATCACAGTCGATTGGATTCCTTGCCCCAACTCTATGGGAATGGCTAAAATGCTAAATGTTCCTTACATCGGTGGCGAATAGTCTGCACTAGTATGGGAAAGGCACTCTGGGCAGCAGCGAATGTATGGGGAAATACAAAAATAATAAAACGGTGAAGATAAGACACTTGTTAAGAAAGGATTAAGGTCAATTGAAACTCTCCAAAAGCGTGAACCAGAGATTAAAAGATCAGTTGCGAAACATGCCCCAGTAATCCGCCAGCAAGAACATCCCTAATAGGTCAAAGAGTCAGACTGACAGAGTGCTATGAGTCTCCCTTTCCCCTATGATCGCGGTCGCCAATCTACAGAACAGACGAAGTGACGTAGAAGTGCAAAGCCACCGACGGCTGTGTTCTCTTGTCATGCCAACTGGAACAAATGCTGTGCGTGCGCAAACGATGGTCATATGTCGGCGATTGATGCTCGCAGCATCCGTTGGCTGGAGGGTGGATGTTGCTAGGAGGAAGAGGAGGAGCAGGAGGAGGAGGAGGAGAAGGAGGAAGAGGAGGAGAAGGAAGAGGAGGATGACAAGGCAGAAGAGGCAGGGGCGAGGGAAGACTTGCTGTTGATGGATGATTGATTTTCCAGTGAATTTGTCTCCATTTGTTGGGATGATGAAAGGAAAGACAACGACTCATTTGAAAGGCAAATCAGAGACACGAACGCACACACACACACACGCAGGCAGACACACGCATAGGCACACGGTCATACAGACACATACATACATACGCACACATGCAAACAGGTATAGAGACACAGACAAGAGTATTCTGAGCTGTCAGACATAATGCTGATCTAAAACATAATGACTTCTGAAGCAGTCGCATGCAACGTGTGCCCCATCAATGGGGTCTAGGGCACTGCCCCAGACCCCCCCGTCGGCAATTTCCCCTCTGGACGTTTCCCAATCGAACATTCCCCTGGGCCATATCCCCACTGTCACTTCCCCTACCGCAGTTCCTCTGACCTTCACCCCAGACTCAGATGTAATAATAGATCATTTTATGAACGGTGGCATACATAGAAGTAGAAGAAGAGCAGTCCCTTAAGCTTGCCCTGACACAGTCATGGGTATGAATTGTTAGCATCTTCATTTTTCTTAGCCTCGGCTTATGAGGGCGGATGGCCAGTCCTCTCCTTCGCCATCTCATCTTCCTATTGACAGTGTATGGTGAGTGCACTCGTTAAAGCCAAGTTGGCTAGGGGCTCAGATGGGCTGAAACCCCGAACTAAATTTCTGCCTTTACGGGGATATTTTAACTCTCGACTTCTCAGTTGACAGCCCGGCACGCTAACCACTGCACTATCGAGAACCCCAATGCAAATGCTAATATAGACGCGACTGTAACTGAGCATTTGTACGGCGCCACTTCAAGAGCAGACGATCAGGGACGCTCTCTGGGGCTAGTCTTTTATGGTCTTAACTTGTCATTAACAACTGGAGTTAAATTATTTTCCTAAGCAGTGCACAGAAACTAGTACGCATACTTCTGTAGCGACTGATTTTCCACATAATTTATGGAGATAGTTGACAGTGCGAATACTAAACGTCGAAGTTCCATGTGACCTTGGGATCATGTGACCTTGGGATCATGTGACCATAGTAGCACGTGACCTTAGTAGCACGTGACCTTTGGACCATGTGGCCTTGGAACCATGTGACCTTGGGATCAAGTGATGACCTTAGAACCACGTGGCCTTCGGACCATGTGACCTAGAAAGCACGTAACCTTGGTAACGTGTTACCTTGAGACCACGTCCTTGGGACCTTACGACCATTTGACCTTGGGAGCATGTGACCTTGAGACCAAGTCCATTGGGACCTTACAACCATGTGACCTTGGAACCATGTGACCTTGGGATCAAGTGACCTTGGGACCATGTGACCTTGGAAGCATGTGACCTTGGCACCGTGTGACCTTGAGATCAAGTGATCTTGGGACCATGTGACCTTGGGATCAAGTGACCTTGGGACTGTGCTTTTACGATGAGACTTCTACAAATCGATATATTTCAAGAGCACGAGTCTATCGTAGCCCGATGACATATATCACTCGCTAGAGACACGATCCTTGTGGTCTAATAAAATCAACCAGGGTCAGGTGAGGAGGCAGTTCCATAAGTAAGATAAAGTAAGGTGTAAAGATTGCACTGAATGACTTCAGCCAATCGAACAAATGCAGAGAAAGAACGACCAGACACACGTCTTGTCTGCCATCAACTTCCACGTCGGATGCAATCAAATGTACATACACACATATAATTATGTTTACACACATACAGATATATATATATATATATATATATATATATATATATATATATATATATATATATACATGCATACATACATATGCGAATACATACGTAGATATATACACATTTATACACGCATACATAGATGCATAGGCTGCATACATAAGGAAGACGGTTTAATTATCTTGCAGTGTCCAGTCTCGGAAGAGACGCACTCCAGATAAAGTAGCAAAAGTATACACTGCGTTTTGAAATGAGGGAAGAAACAGTTGAAGACTAGACTCATTCACCAAAAATTATTAGTTTTTTAGGTTAATGGCAATTCACTTACTAGTAACTGAAATTGCAATGAAGAATTTAGAATACCATAAGAAATCGACCGAAAACATACCACATAGGAAATATCAGCTACAATGGCGATGATTCGGATCCAGTGTTCGTCTATAGATCCAGAATGAGCGATACGTGAGTGAACGATCTATATATGTTACAGGCAATTCGTAAAACCAGGGATTAGTAAAATGCCTGAAATTTTTAGGCAATTTGTAAAATCCATGATTCACTCTGGCACTTTACAAAATCCCTGAAAAAACCAGGGATTTTGTAAAATCCCTGAAATCTGATGACGAAAATTTGAGAGATTGCCTGAAATGAAAATGACGAACATGATCGAAGTTTATTATGCACAAAAACCATATTTTCAAAGGATTAACAGTTTTTCAAGATATGACCATATATTTTATGACGAACACACATAGTCGAAGTTTATTATGCACACAAACCTTATTTTCAAAGTATTAACATTTGTAGGCCTACATGGTATGACCATATACTTCAAGTTCAGTTCTCGATAGCTACAGCAGTTTTCTGTTTTCACATGACATACTCGAATGACATCGACTGTTGCACTTTACTTATTAATTATTAATTGACAGATTAATTTTTCAAACGGAAAGTGAAGTTGTCGAGCCGGGTTAATCCGGTTCGACAACTTCACTTTCCCATGAAAAATTTGCACCTATTTGTCTTGCAGCGCCCAGCGAACTTTGAAGTTGCAGGATAACTGAAGTTGATGATACCTCTCAAATTAATTAACAATAGGCCTACCGCTCGACAACTTCACTTTCGCTTTGAAAAATATGCACCTATTTGTCTTGCAGCACCCAGTGAACTTTGATTGTCTATTTCCTTGTAATTCTTTGATGTGCCGTCGCAGCAATTAGAAGTTTACCGAAATATCTACCGATTGGCTGAGATTAACTGTGGTCAGACGAGTACCCTTGCTATGAATCACAGCAAGCACTATTTCATGTCTGGTTTTCCTTTGGTTAGGTCAGTTCTAAAATTAATCTGTCAATTAATAATTAATAAGTCGAGTGCAACAGTCGATGTCATTCAAGTATGCCGTGTGAAAACAGAAAAAACTTCTGTAGCTTTTGAGAACTGAACTTAAAATAAAATACCATTTTAAAATGTTAATCCTTTGAAAACAGGACTTGTTTGCATAATAAACTTTCAGGCATTTTGCAAAATCCCTGGTTTTACAACTTGAGAACTGAACTTTAAATAAAATGCCATCTAAAAATGTTAATCCTTTGAAAATATGGCTTGCTTGCATAATAAACTTCGATTATGTTCGTCATTTTCATTTCAGGCAATCTGTCAAATTTTCATCGTCTGATTTCAGGGATTTTACAAAATCCCTGTTTTTTTCAGGGATTTTGTAAAGTGTCTGAGTGAATCAGGGATTTTACAAATTGCCTAAAAATTTCAGGCATTTTACAAAATCCCTGGTTTTACGAATTGCCTGTAACATATATAATTCCTACCCTAAACCATCCGAACCTCTGCCTTCCAAGCTTTCTCGCTCTCAACGAAACCCGCCTTGGCTGCTCTGTCTCTCTCTGGTCTGTCTGGCAACCGAACTCGGATATCCCTCTGCCATCTTTGGACAATCCCTCTGACACGAGCATCGCTCGTAAATAAGCTGGTGCACCGAGCTTAGCTTTAGAGTAACGTTTTAGAGATTATATAAGTGAGAATGTGGTAGATTCCGTGACTCTATTTTGACGCTACCCGGGTCGTTTTTCGATGAAACATGCCCTGGATTTTTCCATATTGTCCATATTTTGCCCATATTGTGGCAACTATTTCCTTCCGCCGGACTCCCACTACCAAATAAAATCGAACTGGTCAGAGGGAAAAACGAAACACAAATTCAACAACCTTTCAAACCCATCATCAGATAGATTGGAACGACGCCTGGCAGACCAAATGATTTCCATCAACGCTATCCAGAGGATAACC
>OY744606.1:81152228-81172228 GCA_963556255.1 Allolobophora icterica | reverse complement strand
CGGTCTATAGTACGGTCGGGGGTTGAAATCCTACCAGGACGGAACCTTTTTCCAGATTTTGACTCCTCTTTCACCCTTCGCCAAATCAGTCATAGTGATTACACTGACCATACACCGTCGGTGGGAAGATGAGAGGGAGAGGTAGAGGATTGGCCAACCGCCTTCATATGCCGAGGCTAAAAATAAAGTCGTTCACACTTCATACCCATGGCTGTCGCTCAGGCTAGCTAAAGGAACAGCTCTTCTTCTTCAATCGGAGTCGATAGTTGCGGTAAGACATTCCAAAAAATCAGGAGATGGAAAAGAAAGGCGAAAACGTGTCAGTTTCAAGTGGAACTTACGCACAAAAGCCGACGGCGTAACACCGAAGCTGGTTCCGAAGAGAACGCGATGATGGAGGAGGAGGAGGACGAGGAGGAGGAGGACGAGGAGGACGAGGAGGAGGACGAGGAGGAGGAGGAGGAGGAGGAGGAAGAGGAGGAGGAGAGGGGAGGAGGAGTGAGAGGAGGAGGACGAGGACGAGGAGGAGGACGAGGAGGAGGAGGAGGACGAGGAGGACGAGGAGGAGGACGAGGAGGACGAGGAGGACGAGGAGGACGAGGAGGAGGACGAGGACGACGAGGAGGAGGATGAGGACGAGGAGGAGGACGAGGAGGACGAGGAGGAGGACGAGGACGACGAGGAGGAGGATGAGGACGAGGAGGAGGACGAGGAGGACGAGGAGGACCAGGAGGACGAGGAGGACGAGGAGGAGGACGAGGAGGACGACGAGGAGGACGAGGACGACGAGGACGACGAGGAGGAGGAGGACGAGGAGGACGAGGAGGACGAGGAGGACGAGGAGGACGAGGAGGAGGACGAGGACGACGAGGACGACGAGGAGGAGGATGAGGACGAGGAGGACCAGGAGGAGGTGGTGGTGATGTATTAGTGACGAGAGGAAGCGTGGCATGAGGTTCGTGCCAGGTTGGCTTACAGCAACAATACAAATAGGATGCGTGTGTAGATATGATTTACGAGAGATGACGATTTGTTTTCGTTGGATGGACTCCTCAGGCGAATCGAGAAGAACCGAACGGTGTTAAGATAACGACGACGAGATTGTTGATAGCAGATTGAAGTTCGCAACAACTGACAAGATATTAATCGATTATCTGTAGAAAGATGTTGTGCTGTATGGGATATGACGGGTAACAGATCAACAACACGTGTTGGTGGTTGATATAGGATGAGTTTTCAGATATTAATACAACTGCATTTGACATTTGCAGGGCGTCTACACCATACAAACCTTGGAGCAAATGCTCCATCCAAGAAATAGAGGAAGAAAGATCTGTCAGTGTGTGTGCCACCATTTGGGGGGGGGAAGGGAAGCGGAAGAAGAAGGGGAAAGGGGAAGTTGTTCCAATGACTTGGGGGGGGGGGGGTAGACGCCCCTGGACATTTGACCTCCTGTCAAAGTTCACAAGTACACACACGACTATACGACAGAACATCGATGGCGTTGAGTAAGTGTGAGTGAAGGACTTGCTCAAGGTCCCTACACAGTAGACGTCTCAGAGGAAAAGCATCGAACTCTCCGCATTGCAAGACAAGCGCTCTAACAAACCGGCTACCCTCCCCCCCCCCCCCCCATGAGAATCTCTGTCATGGTCTACTCCCTGGGAGAATGACGTATGCGTCGGATATATTGGGTGAACAACAGGTACAGTCAAAATGAATGAATCCAGACACAAATTGTGCAAGAACACTGTATATCGAGGAGTAAAACCAGGCGGCAATTTGAAAGACGGAAACACGTTACAGGTAAGAAAGTCTAGGACTTTCGGCTTTGTGGACTCTGGACTGTGTGGACTTTTTGTCTTTAGATTTTGGACTTTGTGACTCTGGCATTTGTGGACTCGCAAACTCAGCAAAGAAATGCCGGTGTTAGATCTAAGCCCCGACCGTACTGCTGAGAGGCCAGCAGGCTAACCACTAGACTATGGCGTTGTTTGGAACCTCAAAGTGAAATGAATCCATAATTAGTTTCAGAATTAGATCCGTTGGCAGAAACTTCGTTCATCTCTGATTTGCATTCGAGACGAGATACGCTGTAAAGGAGAAAAGGAAGCGTCGAGGAAAAGATGGACGGACGGACGAAGCTATCGGTGATGAAAGGAACCGTCGTGGAAAGGGGCGGAAAGGGATTGGTGATGGATGACGCCAGTGTTCTTCTTCTTTCTCTTCTTCTCCTCATCTTCCTCTTCCTCTTGTTCTTGTTCCTCTTTCCCTTCCTCTCCCTATTCCATTTTCCCTTCCTCTTCTACATCGTCATCTTCTTCTTCACCTTCATCTTCGTCTTCTTCCTTTTCACCTTCATCTTCTTCTTCTCTTCTTCTTTTTTCCCTTCATTTTCCACATTCTTCCATGTGGGTAAATTCTCTCCGTATGTTTTGGCAATAAATCATATCGGTTGCCATGGTTTCACGATGCTAGTTTTTTCCTATCTGTTCAAGTTGCCATTTTCTTTCTTCGTCTTTTTCCTGTTGGGCTTTCATCTGTCCTTTCAGCCCTCTTTCCTTTCTCCTTCAGGTCACAGTTTCTGACTACTATGGCCCAGCTATGGACTATGTAATATGCAAACGTGCCTATAGTACCTCCCTCCTACAATTCCCCACAGCCTTACACTCAAGTAGTCCCAGTCCAAAGCCTGGATAAAGGTGGAGGGTGAGGCTAATCATCTTTGTTATGACATAGCGTCGTTAAACAAAAACAGCCTGTCAGAACTTCTTTACCTCATTCATCAGCTGACAAAGTTCTTCCTTCAACTGACCCAGTTGTACCTTCAACTGACCCAGTTTTACCATCAGCTGACAAAGTTCTTCCTTCAACTGACCCAGTTATAGCTTCAACTGACCCAGTTTTACCATCAGCTGACAAAGTTCTTCCTTCAACTGACCCAGTTGTACCTTCAGCTGGCTCGGTTGTACTTTGAATGCTGTTGCAGCTGGAAGGAATGACCTTGTGAACTCGTCGCTTGGAAATGATTTCCTTAAGGTTGCGAAAGTGCCAAGCAACAACCGATGGTGAAGGAGGAGCAGGAGGAACTGGATGAGACGGAGCAGAACAAACTGGAAGAAAAGGTCAAGAGGATGAAAAGAAAGAATAGATAGAGAAGAGGAAGAAGGAGGAGGAGATGAAGTACAAAAACAGCAAAAACAACTAGAAGAAACACAAGAAGGCGAAAAACAAGAAAAAAACAGGAAAAACAAGAAGAACAAAAACAAGAAGAACCAGAGAAACAAAAGCAAGTGGAGGAAGAAGAACAAGGAGGAGGAGCAAGAGAAAAAGAACAAGAATAAGAAGAACGAGAATAAGATGAAGAAGAAAAACAAGTAGAAACAGAAGAATGAAAAGCAAGAGGAGGACTAGGAGAAAACACGTAAACAAGAGGAGTTAAAATAAGAAGCAGAGGAATCGAGGAATTGAGTAGACAGAGGGGAGTCATCTGAGAAGGTTGACCTATTTGGCTGAGAGAATCCAATTGCAATCAACATCTGGATTGTTGTCATGCAGAATTAGTTGGTACATCAATCAACAGCCATTCGTCTGTCTCTCTTTCACTGTCTGTGTCTGTCTGTTTGTCTGTCTGTATGTATGTATGTATGTATGTCTGTCTGTCTGTCTGTATGTATGTCTGTCTGTATGTCTATGTTGGTCTGTCTGTCTTTCTGTATGTCTGTGTCTGTCTGTGTGTCTGTCTGTGTGTGTCTGTTTATCTGTATGTTTGCTCTGTCTGTATTTTTTCTGTGTCTGTCTTTATGTCATCCGTCCGTCTGTCTGCCTTTGTCTGTCTGTATGTTTGTCTGTGTCTATCTGTCTGTCTGTTTGTCTCTCATCGTCTGTGACCAGTAGTGATTTCATCCACCCACAAAACGCCAAATCTCAGCTGGTCATCATCTCAATCTCTAATCTAATCACGTCATCTGACCACAGTGTCATTAATTAAACATGAAACAATGGTCGCTGCTTCAAGTGACCAGAGCGTCGTGAGAAATGAAAATTCCACCGGAGACACCAAGTCAGAAGAACACCTACACAATGTCCAACTCACCCCAGAAATCAGGCAGAGCAGTTGTATTAGCATAGCATAATATAGCATTGCATGGCATATCATTGCAGGCATGCAGAAAGACAGACAGAAAGATAGAGAGATATAAGAGATATACAGTCGGACGGACAGGCAGACAGAAGGATAGACAGACAAAAAGACAGACTGACAGACAGCCAGAAATACAGACAGACGGACAGACAGAAGGACAGACATACAGACGGACGGACAGACAAAAGTACAGAAGGACAAAGAGAAGTACAGAAGGGCAGACAGACAGACAGACAGACGGACAGACAGACAGACGGACAGCCAGACCTTCTTCCACAGTCCGGAGTCTGGCTGACTCGAATACCGAATGTTGCTTTGTAAACTCTGACAGAAACATTTGATAAAGATATTAGTTTCCTCCGAAGGCAAAACAGAGGGCGCCACGAGAGGGCGTCTCCTTGGCGCCGGTTGCCAGGGCGACACTCAGGCTCCATTCACACTGGACGACTCGTTCAATATTTACCGGCTTCAATTAGTTCAATCTCGAGATGCTTTCCCTCTTAGCTCGGCGAATCTTTTTCTCACGGGATCAAATGTTTTTCTGATGAGAAATTTATACTACGACCTTTTTTTTATTGAACCCGGTTTTCTGTTCTGCATCTACTGGAATTTAATAAACAAATTCCAATTACTAGAAGAAGAAGTAGAAGAAAACGAAGAAGAAGAGGAGGAGGAGGAAGAAGAGGAAGAAGACGAAGAAGAAGAAGATGATGATGATGAAGAAAAAAAGAACAACAAGAACAATAACAACTACAGCAACAACAACAACAAGGAGAAGAAGAAGAAGAAGATGATGAAGAAAAACAAGAACAACAACAACAACTACAACAACAACAACAAGGAGAAGAAGAAGAAGAAGAAGAAGAGAAGAAGAAGAAGAAGAAGAAGAAGAAGAAGAAGAAGAAGAAGAAGAAGAAGAAGAAGGAGAAGGAGGAGGAGGAGGAGGAGGAGAAGAAGAAGAAGAAGAAGAAGAAGAAGAAGAAGAAGAAGAAGAAGAAGGAGGAGAAGAAGAAGAAGAAGAAGAAGACGAAGAAGAAGGAGGAGGAGGAGGAGGAGGAGGAGGAGAAGAAGAAGTGCAGTCTGTTAAGCTGGCCCTTGGTAGCCATGGCTATGACTTCATGATTCTTCGGTCTCCTTCCATTATCATCATCCGGAAACCCATTCCCTCCACTTCTCCACTTGTAAAGCCTCTCCAGTTAATTGTCTCCGAAGATCAGTTCCTTCTTTTCACCAAAAACAATTTTTTGACAGGTTTCCTTCTCTTCAGTCGACGCTCAGATCCATTCCTAATTCTGTCTGTCTGCCTGTCTCTCTATGTCTGTCTGTGTCTGTCTGTGTCTGCCTATGTCTGTCTATGTCTGTCTGCGTCTGTCTGTCTATGTTTGTCTTTGTCCGTCTGCCTCTGTGTCTTTCTCTCGATTACACCAAAGGCATCAGCTGAATCGGTCGAGCGTGGTATTGCTTGTCTCCGTCGCCATGGTGATCGCCTCCTTCTCCTTCTCCTTCTTCTCCTTCCGTTCCTCCTCCCACTTCCTTTTCCTCCTCTGCCTCCTCTTGTTCCACCTGTCCAACAACAGGCAAGCAAACAGACAGACAGACAGGCGGACAGACAGACGTTGGGCAGAAGGACCACAGACAGAGATGCAGACAGACAGACGGACAGACAGACGAAGGTCGATCGTTGATTAATTGCCACTTCGTTAGCGAGCACCATAAGACCAGCGCCAGCATCCCCACTGCCATCCACATCACGACCAGCATCAGTACCACCACCTGCAGAACCAGCTGCAGCAGCAGCAGCAGCACCGGTCTCAGCATCTGGTTATTACGACAACGGTTCAACAGGTGCATCCATTACTTTTCCCCTCTGTCTGTCTGTCTATCTGTCCCTGTGTCTTTCTCTCCTTCTCTCTGTCCTTTTCTCTGTCCGTCTATCTGTCTGGCTGTCTGGACCCCTGTCTTTATCAGCCACTTAATTGCTGCCCGTCCGTCTATCTATCTGTCTGTCTATCTGTCTGTCTGTCTGTCTCTGTCTGTCTATCTATCTGTCTGTCTGTCTGTCTGTCTGTCTGTCTGTCTGTCTGTCTGTCTGTCCGTCTGTTTGTCTTTCTATGTGTGGGTCTGGCACGTGTTACCATGGTCTCGAATAATGACCTTTCGCGAGTCCTCAGGAGAGAGAACCTGATCAATTTTTAAGCGGCAGAACAATTGTCGGAATGACAATAACTCCTTTGTTGCATCTTAAACAAAGCACTCGACGCAACAGACGAACGTATTATATTACGCACCGTGAAGAATGGCCAACACATGTTGCCTATGTATTAGACCATTTGATTTAGCGCAGTTTATCGCCTCCCAAAGTGGTGCACACATCTGGCCAGCTGACCGATCCAGTGCATTCGAAAGTAGCTGAGGAACATTCGCAGCTTTTCATTTTCCTAACAGTCGAATTAATAAAAATGAGAAGCAGAATAATAAGACTTAACAAAATGAAACGATTTGAGTCAAATGGTTTGTGTAAAGAACAGTTGGGAAAATGGAGATAAAAGACGGAGATTTGTGGGAAAATGAAATCAGGAGAATTCCCTGAGAAGCAGAGACATGACTACAGAATGCCAGGTCTCGATGGGAATACAATGGCTCTGTGTGTATGCGGGTGGCTGCCGGTGGAGGCTTTCCACTTATTTGAGCATTATTTACTCACAGTGGAGTAGATGTTTTCGATGACTTTAAGACAATTTGTGAGGACGGGCTATTACTTAAAAGGCGCACATCAATTGCATAAACACATCACATTGTTCTAATGCGTTAAGATTTTGCATCAGAATTTGGACAACAGGTAGGAGATGTAGTTGAAAGTCAAGCCACAGGAAACACATTACGTACATTCATAAGTGGAGCGAAAGAGTTCAGGAAGAGATCTCTTTTTAAGAGCAACATCTCAACTCCGTGATTGGAGGAAGCAGAGCATTCATAATCCAATCCAATCCAATCACTTATATAGCGCTGTTATCATAACGCATAAAACATCAGTCATCAGTTGGGCTTATGATCCTTAATATGCCGATGTTAAGCTGCTGGCCAGGTGTGCTCCATCATACCTTAGAGAGCTCTGTATTCCAGTGTCATTATTACCTGGTCCTAGATCTCTTTTTTAATTCTGCAACACAGGGTAACCTGGTTGTTCCCTCATCGCATACTTACACATTCCACAATGCAACATGGAAGCTTTGAGATGGTCGGCCACACATTCTGGAACAGGGTCCCATGCAATCTGCGACATGTGTTTCTTCTACTTACCATGCTTCTATTTCGCAAGCAGTTGAAGACCAATCTGTGCGATCATGGTCTTCTTTAATGAGGTTGGGATCACATCTCATGAGTTTTCTCCAAGAGGAGCTATGTAAATAAGCACTTAGCACTTACAAGTACACTTGATGTATAGGTAAATTTGTTAAAAGGCAAAATATACGGGTATACAGTTGGCCACTGTGAATGAGCAGAGGCGGAAGAGAGAGAGAGGAGGAGCCATGCACAAGAACCGAACTCATGGAATGAGGATGTGTGTGAGACAGCATCGAGGAGGAAGAGGAGGAAGAGAAGAGGGAGTACAAGGAGGAGGAAAAGGAGGAGAAAGAAGAAGCGAGGAGGTAGAAGAAAGAAGAGGATTTAGAGAAGGAGAACGAGGAGGATGACGAAGACGAGTAGGAAGAGAAAGAGGAGAAGGAGGAAGAGGAAGGGAGGAAGATGAAAGGAGGAGTAGAAAGAGCAGGGGGAGAAACAGGATGAAGAGGCGGATTAAGAGGAGGAGGAGGACAACGAGTAGGAAGAGGAGGAGAAGGAAGAGGAATAGTAAAAGGAGGCGGAAGAAGAAGAAGAGGAGGAGGAGGAGGAAGATAGAAGAAGAAGGAAACCCTATCATCTGCAGCAGTTTTTGCTCTTAAAAAGAAGAAGAAGACGAAGAAGAAGAGGAAGAGGAGTTTCACGTAAATGCCAAATGCCAAGCGTGCGTCGCCGGCACTGGATATGATAACTGTTATCTATACACCTGCCTGATTAGGACTCCATCTTTCAGTCCACACCAATCTGCACATCGTCTGTCTCTCCAGTTGCCAGATTCCACCAATCCTCCTCCTCCTTCTCTTCTTCCTCCTCCTCTTCCTTCTTCCTCCCCTTTCTCCTTTTCTTTCTCCTCCTCCTATACTCTTCTTCCTGTTCCTTTTCATCTTCCTCCTCTTCCTCCTCTTCCCCTCTTCTTCCTGCGCTCACTGTTCTTCCTCCTCTACCTCCTACTCTTCTTCCTTATCTTCCTCCTCCGCTTCTTCCTCATCCTCTTACTCTTCTTCCTCCTCTTCCTCCTCTGTCCAGTTGGATAGACGGAGACAGAAAGAAACTGGGACAAGATATCGTGGAGGAACGGTGTCTTGGTTAGCGCAGCCACCTCATTCTGAGGATTTTATATAGCGCCTCTCAAAGATCCCTACTCAGCGGCGCCCACAGATCAAGAAATGAGATTTGAGGGACTCACAAAAAGCAGGCGAGTTTAACAGTGGCAGCAAGCGCAGGTTTAGAGGGAGGCCATTCCAGATGGAGAGCCCTACAACCGAAAAGGCCTGACAATGTCTAATAGCAGTGCGAGCACGGGGGACCACCAAAAGATCCCCCTTGCCGAAGAGCGGAGAGTTCGACGAGCTGCAAGTTCAGAGACAGGCCGAAAAAGATCAGACAGGTAGGATGGAGCACAGCCAAGAAGGCACCGCCAGACAAGTGCAGCAACCCGATAGCTAGGAGATGCGCTGAGAAACAGGGAGCCAGTGAAGGACATCACGCATAAAGGCAGAGACAGGAGCATGTTTATGAAGGTGGCCATCTATTCTTCCCTCCCCTTACCTCCTCTCCCCTGCTATCCCTTGCCCTCCGCTCTCCATCTACTGACTGCAACTGCTCTCGACAGGCCATCCTCTATTTCTTAAATATTATTAGACACACCTTGAATGTTTTTGTCTCTCCTTCTCCTTGCATAAATATCTCTCAACCTACCCTGGTCTCTCTTCGTGTACCATTCGTCACTCCTTCTTCTGTCCTTCACCTTCTGTCTATCTGTCTCTCATTCTCTCACTCCACCCTCTCATCAGTGAGGTCCTCCACGTATTTCCAACGTGCTCCCCAGATCATCCAGCGTGCTCCTCAGATCTTCCAGCGTGCTCTCCATTTCTTCCAACTTGTTCCCCAGATCCTTTAACGTGCTACTGAGATCCTCCAAACTTGCTACCAGGATCAACCAACGATGAAGGATATGGGGAGCACGCTTAGGGATCTATGGAGCGCTTTGGATGATCTTGGAGCACCCAAGATCATCCAACGTGCTCCCAGATCCTCCGACATGCTTCGCAGCTTGTCAATGTCGACATAATCGCAAAGTCGATCACCGTTTATTTCTTCCATGGGACATTTTGCACTCAATGGAGCAACCGACACGTTAAAAAAATTAACATTTTATAGCCTTTGCGCTGAAAGACCTCTTGCTGAGCCGCAGCTATAAACTGCGATTTCAGTACGAGTCAGTTAAGTGCATCGCCAACCGGTTGAAAGGTCTCGTTGCTGGAAAGGTTTAAAATGCATGATCCGCGAAGCGTGACTTTGAAATTGAAGATGAAAAGTCATATATATGCAACAACTCTAGCACAACGAGTGTAGGACATTAACCCCCCCGGACAAAAGCCCCCCCGGACAAAAGCCCCCCCGGACAAAAGCCCCCCCGGACAGAAACCCCCCGGGGTAGGACAAAATCCCCCCGGCTAGGAAATAATAACCTATATTTCACACATATATATCAAACATACATATATACATACACGCATAAAATACATATATACATACAAACATATATACATACATGCATAATATACATATATACATATATACCTACATATATACATGCATATATACATACATAAATACATACATACACCTCAACATAAGTCGGAATATATTTCAATTTGTTTAATAAGAAGAAATATATATTTACAGTTTGTTTAATTCGAAGAATGATTACAGACCAACGTAAAAGTTTATAAGACTATAATGGTCCAAAATTTGTCTCTAACGCTGTTTTAGTAAAACTAAAAAACCTACAGGCGAATGTTATGTCCTAATCCATGGAGGGTATCTTCGATGGATTTCTTTCCATCACGCCGATCTTGGCACAACTGCAGTAGACGGTCCTGTAGCTGCTTGGTGGTGCGTCTGACGCGCTTAATGGGCAGCTGACCTCGCGAGGCCTGTAATAAGGCCGTGTTTACCATGGCCTCATCCTGCTGCAGCGCCCCTATGAGAACCCACAGGGAAGGGTGATGATGACCGACCAGGCTCGCGAATCCTGACATTAACAAGCCTTAAGTTAAGAACTAGGCGACTAACAAGTCTTATTTTACACCTGAATGACACTAACAAGTCTTTAGTCTATACGTTTACATCATTAACAAGCTGACACGAGGGCAACAGGGCTATTAAAGTTTCTCAATTAAAAGTAGATATAGGCTTATAACACAGAGGGGGGGTTTCTGTCCGGGGGGGCTTTTGTCCTAGCTAAAATCGGGGGGGTTTCTGTCCGGGGGGGCTTTTGTCCGGGGGGGTTTTTGTCCGGGGGGGCTTTTGTCCGGGGGGGTTAATGTCCGTTCCCCAGCACAACAGGTGGGGGGGGCACTGTAGCCAATTGGTTAGGGTATTTGTCTGGTAGAGCGGTACGGGTTCGAGCCTCCTCCCCTGAGATGGTTGCTGTGTAGGGATCTTGAGCAAGTCCTTCACTCACAGTTACTCAGGGTCATCGGTTGATGCTTAGTCATTAGATAGTGGCGCCTAACAAATGCATAATAATAGTAGTAGTAGTAGTAGTAGTAGTAGTAGTAGTAGTAGTAGTAGTAGTAGTAGTAGTAGTAGTAGTAGTAGTAGTAGTAGTAGTAGTAGTAGTAGTAGTAGTAGTAGTAGTAGTAGTAGTAGTAGTAGTATAATAATAATAAAAATAATAGTAATAATAATAGTAATAGTAATAGTAGGCCCTAGTAGATTTTAATGACTTTCTCAGGTATTCTGAGAACTTTTTTTATCAATTCCGAATATTTTTATTGCTTTATTTAGTTTTAAAAGCTTTTGAGGGCCATTTTTAGTAGGAAAATTCATCGTCCAATCCAGTTTAGGAGAGGAACGACTCATTGGCGTGATCTGTCAATGTCCCCTTTCACTGCGTTCGTGTAAGGTAAGGAGAGTGATGGAGACTGGATGATGTGTCTTACTCAGGGCCATGCATTGGTATGGATGAAAGAAAGAGTCTGACGTTTCTAGGGGAGAAATGTTCAGCCTTTGTACAGCGTTTAATGAGATCATCAATCAAATGACCTTTGACATTTTCAAATGACCAACGAACGCTTCGTTTCAAATCTCTCTCTTTTTCTCTCTGTCTCTGTCTCTGTCTCTCTCTATCACCCTGACTCTCTCTACCTCCCCTCTGTCTGTCTGTCTGTCAGTCTGTATTTGCCTCTCTAACGCAAATACAGACTGACAGACAAAGATAGAGTTTCTGTTTCTGTTTCTCCCTGTCTCTCTCTCTACCTCCCTTTCTCTCTCTTTCTTTGAATCTCTCCCCTCTCTCGCTCTCTCCCTTTCTGCCTCCCTCCGTCTCTCCCTCTCTCTGTCTGTCTCTGTCTCTCTAGTGCTCAAACTTCCTCCCTCCAACTCTCTATCTTTGTCTCTTGGCGCTATATCCTCGGTTTCGGTCGCTCGTAGAAAAGTCAGAGGAAATGTGCGGTCGAGGAATAATAATTATAGTTCGCTTTCCCTCGGGCAGTTGTGAGACTTCGCGATTTGGGCGAAATGGAATCGGATGAGAATGAATGCTGGGAAATAATGAAGGCTGGAAGTCATAAAACTCTTTCAGGACAGACCGTCTTTCCAATCAGAGTCTCACAATAACAACAATAGAGCAGAAATAACACCCTATAATTATCAGTTTTATTCATATTTTATTTCTAATATTTATGAAATTATGAAATATCCATTAATTTAGTCTATTGCTGTCAGTCATAATTTCATGTTCAATATTAAATGATTCATAAGAATAACTGAATAAGTTTATATCATAATATTTATCAACAACACCTATAGATTGATGACGACTTTAGATGACGATGATGATGACGACGACGCCAACGACAATGATGATGATGTTCCCGATCATGATGATGGTCATGATTCCGATGAGTGATTACATTATAGGCTTTCTTATATGATGCAGACAAATTCATATCGTTTTGTTCGGAAAAGCAGCATCCCGTTGTAAATTTCTCAAGCTGTGGACAGTTTATGCATGGCCCGTAACAAACGGAGAGGTGCAGAGGATTTTGCTCAGAAGGGATAATTTATATGTAGGCCTACTAGCGCTCAAATGCTCTTCACTGAAGAGGTATTATGCTGAAATATTTCAATGAGATATTAATTTAGTTTGACGCAAAGGAACCGGTTGGAACTGGATCTAAACCAGTTTGAACCAGATAAACGCTTCGGTAAAATCTTTCCTGAATCAAGTGGGATTTTCTCCCGAAAAACGATGCGACATGTCACACGATGCTGATACGCTTTTCCAAAGCTTCGCATCTGGCATATCTTGTTTCGACAAAGATGAAACTGTATCAGTTGGCCCATGGGAAAACAAGGAACAGAACGGTCTATTGACAGATCGAATTACCAACATTTGGCCTCGTTCATACAATTCTCTTCAAGTTCGATTCAAGGGAATTCGGTTTCCAGTTTGTCGTACGGACCACAAATTGGTTTACAAAGAGATCTGTGATGTTGTTGGTTGATTGGAAGACAATGCCATCTCTGTTAAAGTAATTGGATATTCTTTGGGGGAGGGGGGAAATTTCTTCAAAGGAATTATCTCTTCAAGCGAACTATTTCTTCAGATGTACTATTTCTTTTGGAACTATTTCTTCAGATGTTCTGTTTCTTTGGGGAACTACTTCCTCCGATGTATTACTTTTTTGGGGAGCTATGTCTTCAGTAGAACCAGTTGTTTAGATGAGCTAGATCTTTACGGGAACGGTTTCTTAGAGGTACTAATTCTTTGGGGAACTATTTCTTCGGTTGTGCCAGGTCTTTACGGGAACTTTTCTGCAGAGGTACTACTTCTTTAGCGATGTATTTCTTCGGTAGAACTAATCTTCATTGAAACGTATTATTTTCTTCAGGTTTCAGTTTTTGTGGTGGAGCAGATTTGGTCCAAAAGTATTGGTTCTAACTCATCATTTACGGCCTTTTACTCGTTCAAACAACTTTCATGGATATGTTACGCCGTGTCATATCGCATGACATAAGGGCCTAATGCAATTTCATGTCATGCTGTGTCACCTTAAAAGTCCAAACGGAAGACTGGCTTGCAAACAGAAATCTTGCACCGAATTTTTCGCAACATGATACTGCAAAGTCTGCCACTGTGATTCCACTAATATCCATAAATCACGCAGGTAGGGTATATTCAACGATATAACAAAAACAGCAGTCCCTTTAGCTACCATCGGTATGAAGCGCTGTCGATTTCATTTTCTTAGCCTTGGCATATGAGAGTAGGACTGGTGACCAGTCCTCTTCCTGACGTCTCACCATCCCACCGACAGTGTAAGGTCAGTGTACTTATTACAGCTGAGTCGTTAGGGTGCGTAGGTGGAGATGAAATCTTGACACAAATTTGTGCCCTGGCGCATGGGCGTCAGCAGGAATTTGTGTAAAGGGTGCAAAATTTTGTAAGGGAGGGGGCAAATGGCGTTTTAGCATAGACATAGAACATGAACACAGAATACGTGACAACTCTAAAAATAAATAATGGACAAGGTCTTTACCTAAATAGTTAAGTGTTTTTCACATTGAAAATCGTGTTGGGGCTGTTGTAAACATCATACTAATCAAAAGATCTTACTTTTTAAATATGCACAGAATCCAGTCTGCCCCCTGTCACCCCCTCCGGACGCCCATGCCCTGGCGGGGATTTCAACCCCGAACTCTCGATTCACAGTCCAGCACGCTAACCAGTCTAGAGTTTCGCGCATTCCATAAATCAACCAAATATCAGATCGCTAATTCTATTAAGATCCTAACTTTCTAAACCTTTCCAAGTCAAGAGAAATTGTTTCCAAATCAGGAGTCATTGTCTTCAGACAAGAGAAATTGTCACAAACCTCACAGAACGAAATAATTCCTTCCGTGTTTTTACAATATGTTTATATAAAGTTTTGCAGTTTCTCTTTCACGACATTGCTTCAAACCAAACACCATTAGCCAGTGGCGCCGCCAGACGCCAAAAAAGTGGACAAAAGTCGCAAACATATTCAAGACATAAAACATTGCCAGTCATTTTGGTCAAGCAGTGGTCACCATCATTCATAATATGATAATGAAGAACACTACTGCTCATTCACTGTTACCTGCTACCAGACAATGATATTGTCTAACTGCTCTTTAAAGGCCAAACTAATATAATCGTAATCGTAGACTCCAAATTTCTAAAGCGCCACTCGAAAGTTAAGCGCTTGTAACCAGCTTAATCACTAGCGCAGCGTCAAGTCAGAGGGGTTGTCCAAAGGGCAGTCAAAAGGAGATCCGAGTAGGGATGCCCTGGTCCAGACCAAGAGAGGCGTCAGAATGGCCGCGTAAGTGTCTGATCATGTGACACTGTGTTTCATATTCAGACATTAATGTCCACGACTATAATTCTGCTTATGATATTGGCTGCTGTGTCGCTATAAACAAACTAACAGCAAAAGTCTAGAAACTTAGAAAGCAGACGTGATTCTAAGTTCTTCGTAAAAGGACAGAACAGGGGCTTGCGTAAATAATGAGATCGTGTAACCTTGACGAACAGAAATTTATCAGCTGGCTTTAAGTTTCTTGTTTAAAGGAAAAGCTATTAATGAAACTCCAAATTTCTAAAGCTCCACTCGAAAGTTAAGCGCTGGGAACCAGCTTAATCACTAGCGCTCTCATTTGTCAAGTGACTCAAGTCCATTGCTGCCTTAGTGTTAATACAAGTGATGCCATGTCCTCTTTTATATAATCTATCCAGCGTAGTCTTGATCCGCCTTTGTGTCTTTTTTCTTTGAAACTTGCATGTAGTGCACTGTGTTGGATTCGGTCAACTGTCATTCTCTGTACATGTCCAAACCATCGGAGTCTTCGTTGAAAGACTTTGTCTAACAGTATGAGATAATAAATCATCAACCCCACAACAGCACACAGCAATAGACGCCAGTAATGTCGGCTATCTTTAGCGACATCTTACGGCTGCCATGAAAGCAAGTGTTTCAGCTTAACCTTTGTGTTTCTCTTGCCTTTATCTTCATCCGTAAAAGAACTACTGGTTCTTCTTACAGTTTCTGTTTCTGACTGTCTGCTTGTCTGTCTGTCTGTCTGTCTGTCTGTCTGTCTGTGCGTCTGTGTGTGTTTGTCTGTGTGAGTCTTTGTGTGCCTGTGCGACTGTCTGTGTGACTGTTTGTATGTCTGTCCTCCAACTACCACCTCGTCTGGTGCCATATATGTATGGCGCTTTATATTGCGCTTTTTAAGTGCGTCCCAAATGTGCAGCTCAAAAGGCTGTCTAACTGATCTGAAGAGAAATATGTGACTTCAGATAGGTACCATGGCTAAGTAGGTTCCATGGCTAAGTAGGTTCCATGGCTAAGTAGGTTCCATGGCTAAGTCGGTTCCATGGCTAAGTAGGTTCCATGATAAAAATAGGTTCCATGGCTAAGTAGGTTCCATGGCTAAGTAGGTTCCATGGCTAAGTAGGTTCCATGGCTAAGTAGGTTCCATGATAAAATAGGTTCCATGGCTAAGTAGGTTCCATCGCTAAGTAGGTTCCATGGCAAAGAACTGTAAGTAGCTGCCATGGCTAAGTAGGTTCCATGATGAAGCAGATTCTGTTGTACTCCACCTAGGCAGTTGTTGTTGCAACTAAGACATGCGATTAATTCTTTCTGTCCCCCGTTAAGCAAAACACTCTATCTGTCTTAAGATAATAAGGAAGCTGGATCCTTACAATGTTATGCAATCCCCAACGGCACGTGTTAGGAGACGGTTAGGTGAGTGAGTGAGTTAGTGAGTCAATGAGTGAGTGAGTGAGTGAGTGAGTGAATGAGTGAGTGAGTGAGCGAGCGAGTGAGTCAATGAGTGAGCGTGAGTGTGACTGAGTGACTGAGTGAGAGAGCGAGTGAGCGTGAGTGAGCGAGCGAGTGAGTAAATGAGTGAGCGAGTGAGTGTGTCAGATGTTCATGAGAAGCAGTCTTCCCTTTAGCATGGATTCAAATGACTGTTAGGCTCAGTTTATAATCGACGACGCCATATTTCGACGAAGATCCTCTGATTTATACGATGGCTGAGACTAAATCCTAATGACCACCATCCTCCTCCTTCCTCCTTCTCTTCCTCCTCTTCTTCTCTTCCTTTTTTGTTGCTTTTCCTCTTCCTCATCCTGTCTTTCTCCGCCTCTTCCTCCTCCTCCCTCCTCTTTCTCATCCTCTTCCTCCTCCTTCCCTGCTGTTTCTCCATAAAAATTATTTCTTATAAGCGATGTCTCCTAATGGTCGGTCTAATAGCCACTTTGTGACCACCTGCTGAAATAAGCCACACGCTGGCTCCCTGTCTCACTGTCTCTGTCTCTGTTTACCTATCTCACTGCTCTCTCTGTCTCTGTCTCTGTCTGTCTCTGTCTGTCTGTCTGTCTGTCTCTGTCTCTGTCTCTGTCTGTCTGTCTGTCTCTCTCTCACTCTCTCCTCCTGTTTCTCTTGCGTTCGTAGATATGTGTATGTGTCTGTGTGTGTGTCTGCATATATGTCTTTCTGTTTGTCTGCCTGTGTCTATCTGTTTCTCTCCAGTCCGAGACGACGCGTGGCAGGCTTAGGCGAATCTCAAAATAATGGTTGACAAGGTAACGGCTTGCAATATATTAGGATCGTTGATGATAAGGGAGGCCGCCGCTGCAGAGGCCAACAGCCAAGGATCACTCAACACAGCAGCTTAGACTAGGAACAGATGATGAGGAAAAGAAGCTGAAAAGGTCAGAAAACAGGTCAGGTAAATAAAAAGGTAAGATATACCTTAGGCTGATAAGGTGCTTAAACAGGTAAGATAGATCAGCTGATGAGGTGAATAGCCAGTTATAAATGATGATAAGATATTGCACATAAGACAATAGAAAGGAAGACAAAACAGGAACGCAAGAAAATCTACGCAATTAGCAAATGAACGAAATTATCAACTCAGTAGATCATCGATCATTCGTCCACAGATCATCGATGACAAATGACAGGCGTCGAGAAAGATGTTGTTGATGATGATGATGATGATGATGATGATGATGATGATGATGATGATGATGATGATGATGATGATGATGATGATGATGATGATGACGGTGGTGGTGGTGGTGGTGGTGGTGGTGGCGGTGGCGGTGGCGGTGGCGGTGGCGGTGGCGGTGGCGGTGGCGGTGGCGGTGGCGGTGGTGGTGGTGGTGGTGGTGGTGGTGGTGGTGGTGGTGGTGGTGGTGGTGGTGGTGGGGACAGTCTAGAAGGAATCCATCTCAGAGTAAAATCAGAAGCTGTGCCTTCCAAGTAAAGCAGAGTTGAATTTGAGATTTCAGTGAAAAGGTGAAGTGGAAAAAATGAAGTCCATGCGGCAAAAGCCACCCATTGGTCTAAAGTGTTAGGGACTTCATTTTCTTGGCCTCGGTATATGAAATCAGGTGTACAGCCAGTACATTCAGTTACTAGGTTTACCAGGGGCGCTAGTCAAGCGAAAACCTTGAAATGCCACTTGTTTCCGGAAACTATACATCATGCATTCCTTTGAGCAAAACTCTTAGAAATGACAGAATCATGACAAAGAAACTCCGATTTCATTTGTTGAAAGCTCTTCTCGCAACCGATCACACCACAGAAAACAGTGAACAAAACATCCTGGGTTATATCTTATTAACGGATAACATAGCAGCAGATAATAAGCTGGCCATCCCTCTGGAAAAAGTCTGAGGGAAAGTGGAGCCTTCGTGCAGATAGGTCTGATAACTGCTGCACATGTAAGTTGAGAAATCTGCTTCTTATTAAACGGCCGTTACTAACGAAGTTTGGATCTTGCGTTTGGCAAGATTTCAAGTCGAGAGTTGGGGGAATGCTCGATAGTGTAGTGGTTAGTTAATTATACATATTTATCCAATTGCTTAAACAGATCACAATAATGTATGTATGTGTGCATGCATATGTGCATATTTGTATGTATATGGATTAATGTATGCATGCATGCATGTATGTATGTGTATGCGTGTGTATTTATGTAAGTATGTACCTAGATATGTATGTACGCATGTGTGCATGCATGTGTTTACGTATGTATCTATGCATCCATCTCCATGCAAAAACATATACAACTTTACTTGAGGTCTTTCTAAGTTCGTGTGAAAGGCGCCGATTCTAAGCTACGCCGCCTGGCACGAGGAACCAGAATAGCATAAGAACTGTATTATTAGACAGTTTATGTTCTGCCTTCCCTCTTGTGTCTGTCCACTCTAGACATAACTTTTAACCGTAGAAAGACATTCGGTGCAACTGCCTTGGCTTTGCCTCCTTCACCTCCAGTCTAAGGTTATCAGCAAACACTCGATAAGACGGTAAAGAGGCGACGGTAACTCGCTTATTTACACGCCTCTATGCTCAGATACTCGTAGACGCTTTCGTGTCGAGATCAAAGCTCGAACGACAACACGCCACGGATATCGACCGACGAATGTTATGATATACTGCGGCGTGGGTTTGGTGCGCCATCAGTTGGTGCATCAGGCATTAATTAATTAATTAATTAATTAATTAATTAATAAGGATTAATGTATATGGATTATTATTAACAATAATAAGGACAATAATAGACCTAATATCATTAATAAGTTATGAATTTATGCATCGGTTCGAGCTCCATAATGATGCTCTTCCTTGAATGATTACTTTCCAGCTTATCTTGAACGCCACTCCTATTTCACTAGATCAGCTAGGCCAGAACAAATACCAGACTATTTTCTATTAAATATGCTACCCTTCCTCATGGAACAGCTTGCCTACTGATATGCGACTACTGCCCAGTTTGCACTCATTTAAAAAAACATGCGCATACCTATTTGAGCAGAATTTCCGGTAGCTAAGTTAGTTATGTTAGTTGTTTAATTTGATTATTGTTTTGTGGTTTGCTTTTTCTTCTAAATGTCTTAAATGTCACGCTTTTATTAGAATATCCTAAGTTGATCATTCGTAATGCACATTTGTATTATGTTATAGACGGTTGCATCAAGCGGGACTTTTGTTCCTTAGGGATCTGCCTTTGTGATCTGTGGCAGAGATATTGTACTCTGTTCATAAGATGTTAGAATTGGTTTCAATAAACGAATTAGATAAAATAAGCATTTATGTATGCATGCATGCTCTTTTGTGCAGACTGATGTGAACTCCCTGAATTTCTGGAACCTGTTTTGACATTGTTCTATGCCAAACACTCAATATGTAGTCATTCAGGATAGAAGCTTAGGTATTAGGTACGTTTGTCATTGCCAACACTGTCTCATTCAGTCATTCATTCAATGTGAAAATTTATATAGCGCTCCTTCGAGGTGTCTAATCAGGAGCGCTCCCAGACACGGCTAAAAAAAGAAAGACTTAAGTGATTTATGGAACGCATGTAGATTGCACATCAGACAACACATTTTTTAACCAGACAGAATTAGTTGTTATGTCTAATAGCGGCCTAGCCACAGCAGTGTCTGCCATGATTA
>OY744606.1:81069728-81149728 GCA_963556255.1 Allolobophora icterica | reverse complement strand
TGCATTACAGCCGATGGCATTACAGACTTCACGGCTCCCCACCCCCACCCCACCCCCCCCAGACCAAATCCTGTGGACGTAACTGCCTTTCATAATCCCCGACCCAACGCAAAAACCTCTAAGAGAAAAACATGGAAATAAATCCAGACAATTCTCCACTTATCTTCCGTCCGATCTTCCTATAAATTAGACGAACTGTTACATTTTATGGCTTCTCTTCCGCTCTTCCGTCTAATTCTCCAACATTAATCCATCTTATAAAAACGTGATGCTCAAAGTTTTTGCAACGCAGCTCAAGGGTTCTTCGTCCATAAATGCGCTATGCAATAATTGATTACATAGTCAGACAAGCAAAGGCCTACCTACATAATTATATCCAACCGATTCACATCCCACCACTGCACCACGACTCTGGAACGAACTTCCCACTGAATTCCGCATATTCTCATTCCCTCCACCAATACCGTCACTCACCCACCGTCATCTGCCTCAGGCTCCTCTACTCATCACCCCACGAGCTTCCCTCTGAAGTCCCATCTCTTCCAGAATTCCTGCCTTAATCCATTCCATCCTCTGCCTTGCAAGCTTTCTCGTCCTCAACGAAACCCGACTTATCAGCTACTCTACCTCTCTCTCTTGTCTCTCTGGCAACTGGACTCAGATCTCCACTGAACATCGATCTCTGAACAACCCCTCTGTTATGACACAGCTCTCGTTAATAAGGTGGTGCCCTGCTTTTAGCCTAAGATCAGCGCTTCATAAATTTGGAGCTTACGATAACGATTACAATGAAGAAGTCTAAGACTTTCCCGTAAAAGTCCAGCTGAGCACTGAACACACAAAAGAGACGAAAAAGTTACTTTGAAAAAAAACAATATATCACGGCCACAATAAAACTTATTGGTTTCAATAATGATGAATTGTTCAAAGGTCTGGAGATTATTCACGGATGTAAACATGTCATTCAGTGGTTTACACAACTCTCTTTCAGGAAACAACAAATATCGAAGGCTGCTGATAATACGATTGCAACGGAATATGAACAGCATAATTATATTAAGAATGATGTATACGTGTATATACAAACACAGGTATGTATATATGTACATATATGCGCATATACACTGTGTCCCGATGAAAAGTAGACCCCAAGAAAATGTGTCATAACTCGGTCAAAACGTATAGCATTTGCCTGAAATTTTAAACACAGCAACAATAGCCATATTACCACCAAATTGTAGCGCCGTTTGGAAATGTTGGTGAGTTTGTCATGTTTATGAGCGTTTGAGATGTAATACTGTAAAGGGGAAATTTCCAACATACAAGAGCCACAAGGAAGTGAAGTTCAGCTACAGCTGGTGTTCAAAATGTCCTCCTTATTCACGGACACACGACCGTAGACGTGGATGTCACTGTTTGATGGCCCGATCGATGATCACGTGGTCAAACAGCTGCCACTTTTCAATCAGGTGATCAACGTCACGAATGCGGGAACGATAAACGCGCTCCTCCAGTACACTCCAGATTTGATAATCAACTGGATTGTGGTCTGGACTGTTTTGCGGCCACATCTGAGGGAATATGAAGTCGGGTGTCTCCCGGAACAGGAGAGCAATGGTCTCACGTGCTCGGTGCGCAGGGGCACTGTCTTGTTGAATATGAAGTAGCCGCCCGATGAAAAGTAGACCCCTAAACGTTTGTCAAAAATTTGTATGTTGGAAATTTCCCCTTTTCAGTACTGCATTTCAAACGTTAATAAACTTGACAAACTCACCATCATTTCCAAACGGCGTTACAATTCGGTGGTAATATGGTTACTGTTGCTGTAGTTAAAATGTCAGGCAAATGCTAACCGTTTTGGCCGAGTTATGACACTTTTTCTTGGGGTCTACTTTTCATCGGGACACAGTGTATATGCGTGCTTACATAATAAATGAATTTTATTGATTTATCGGATATGCCGCCTGAAAACAAACACAGGACGTTTCATGTGTCACGCAGTCTGACATATTCAGCGCTGCAGAAATTATTCTGTAAATCAAACCCAGGCTCAATAGTCAATATTCTCTCTTTTTTCTCCGACAAAATTGGCGATTTTTCGATGCAAGGACTGGCGGCGTAGCAGCATTTCCTCGGAGGAGGAGGAAATGCGGAGGAGGAGGAGGAGGAGGAGGAAGAGGAGGAAGAGGAGGAGGAGGAGGAGGAGGAGGAGGAGGAGATTTTTCTGATCGTGACAGATGCCCGAAGGCAATTCTCAGCGGATGTTAGGAGGAGAAGAAGCAAAGGCTTCAGATGTATGCTAAACAGACACAACCATGGCGTCAAATGAGATTCCATAAAAATGGCTCAACGCAGTCTGTCCGTCTATCTATCTGTCTGTCCATCTGTCTGCGTGTTCGTCCATCTGTCTGTCTGTCTATCTGTCTGTCTGTATATCTGTCGTTGAATTAATGAACGAGCGACCAGCAGCTGAAAGCGACTATCAACGCATTGTTTGTATGAACTGCGTCGTCAACTGAGAATAGAAACAATTGATCGTTAAAGTCAAAAGCATCCGACCTCCATCAACTGCATCTCAATGACATAGACCTTCGTAATTGTAATCGTAAACTCCACATTTCTAAAGCGCTACTCACAAGTAAAGCATCAGCTTATTCACGAGCGCTGCGTCGTATCAGAGGGGTTGTCCAGGAATCGATTGCAGACCTTCCCTCCTTCGTATTCACAGTCACATGAAAATGTTAATTTTAATCGTAATGTTGTGGTAACGAGAACGGTAAATTCTGTTTTTATGATTCTATTGTTAACAGACCATCTGTTTATTCTGTAAACTCCTATAACGCCGTCTTTATCGTAATGGTCAAGGAAACATCAATCACTTGTCTCTTGAGAACAAAACTGCATTCTGCATTCATAATCCTTTGGGAGGAAACAGTAGAAACTAAGTCAGTACAATGCACTGACTTAGGTCGGGAGCGCCTCTGAATCGTTGGGTGGCGCTCTTATAAATGCTCAATTACAATTACAATTACAATGCAATATAATACAATACCGGGCGTTTGCTGTACTGGGTCCCATGATCTGGAATGACCTTCCTCCTGTGCTCAGGGCCAAACTAATGACTGGCTTTTCCTCATCGGTCTCGCGTTCCCTAAAGGCATTTCTGTTTCCCCGGGGCTTCTGTGCTGAGAGCGCCTCTGAATAGTTATTCTGCAAGAGACGCTTTATAAATTTCTAGATACAATACAATAGAATACAATACAATACAATGCAGAAAGGTAGGCCTAATACAATGCAATTCATTTATTCATTCGTTTATTCGCTTCTTCGTTCATTCATTCATTCGTTCACATTCATTAATTCACATTGATTAATATAACTCTTTCATTCCAATTAATTCGTCCTTTCATTCGTACAAGAGTCCTTTCAGACATCTCATCACAGGCGCTCCCAACGCAACGCAGCGTCAAAAGAAGATAATCGTTTTCTTTGTAGTCTTCCACCATCATTTCCTCCAACTTATTACCACAATATCTTCTCACAAACAAAACCTAAATGCGCAGCATGGAACTCAAACAGTGCAAGGTCGTCCACATGTTCCCCACATAAACAGCGAAACAGACTAAAACAAACACCGCACAGTAAACTTCGTACAAAGAAGGCAACAAAGCTTCCAGCTGCTCCACATAATCCTCTATTACGACCCGTAAAACCGGTCGTTCATCTCCGACTACCCGCGAATGTTCTGGCGAAGGGCAAAGCTAAACTGAGGACACTAAACCCGTCCACGAAGTTATGATTATGTTCCTTCAACCGCAAAAATCAATTTGTTTTATGTTACCTGGTGAAGACAAACGTAAAAAATCTGTCGAGGCCTACAGACGAGCGCAGAGTGTTTGAAGATGCGTTCCAAGGCGTAATTAACGACTTGGCAGACCAGTGGAATTTCTCCGCACAAAAATCCTCCAGAAAGAGTTCTGGCTGATTTTCAGTAAATAGCCAGTTTGCTGACATTTAAACTGAGCAGGGAAAAGCGTCTATAGTCTAGAAGAATTGAAGGCAAAATCCTAGTTCTATTGACGAAAGTCTGCTTTGTTAGGATGAACCTTTCGTGGAAGGGAAAGTCATTTCAAACACTCGAGCAGGAATCGAATTTTGAGGTTCTTGTAGCAGCCGAGATCTCGGGATCCTATGAGTTGTTTGAACGACGTTGATATATAAACAGATCAGACGAACAAGCCTTGAGATGTCAGTCAGTTCACTGAATACGGTGAGAACTGCACAAGAAATTCCTCAATCGGCGTCAACGGCCTTTGACGATGCAATAAGACGTCGTTAAACTGGTTGAACCCATGTTAACGACCTCTCGTCCTCAAAATTGGTTTTCATAAATCTAATCTGCGTAGAACTCTGCTTCCTAAGCAAAGGTTTAGCGTAGCGCTCAAGATATTAGGAGTTTAGAATCACGATTACGATCACATTACTGAAAATTGCCTCACGATCAACAGGACCTGAACTCTCACAGAGACTCTCAGGAAAGATAGATACTTACTTATACACCTATATATTTTATTCAGATATATTGTGTATATAGATCCACAATCCTTCTCTTCATCTGTTCCATTCGTACCCATCGCCGCCAAATGGCTGGCATTAAGAACTGATGATGAAGATGATGATGAAGATGATGATGATGAAGAAGATGATGATGATGACGAGGAGGAGGAGGAGAAGGAGGAGGAGGAGGAGGAGGAGGAGGAGATATAAGAAGCAGAGATAAAGTGTATAGGGTTGAAGATGAAAAGGAGTATGTAGACGTATCCAGGACTGTAGAGAACAGATTGCTTGTATCTTAAAGTTTGGTTCAATATCGGAAACAAAGTTAGGTCTCTTCATTTGCCAACACCGAAAGACTACATTTGCCAACACCGAAAGACTACTTAGCATTCTAATTACGCACATGTTATCATCCACAGTTCCTTTACCAACATCACATTACGACTATGTTACATGCTGCGTATAGCCTACGCAGGCTTTCTTTGAGGATTCCACAGATTAACTCCGATCGTGCATCGTGTAAAGTTAACAATCAAGTCATGTAGTCAAGAGTTGATGGACTGCTTTCGTTATAGATCTATTTGTTTTCAGTCAAAACACCGTTCATTATAATCCAACTGAACGCGGTCCATATCCAATCGAATCCACTCAAATTTGGAAATCGTCACAGAAAAGAAATCATAATCTTATTGGAAAAACTCCGTCGAAACCCAATCGGTGAGATAATTCAGAAGTCGGGTAATGGTGGATTAGCAAGTTGAATCGCGTGACTTTCAACTCCGCATTCCTGGTACAATATCTAAGACCTCAGATTATCTGAACGTGCTTATGAGAACACTGTGGGATGGGCGAACACGCTGCTCTGTTTAGGAACATTCTTTCTAAAAGTGAACATAAAATCTGAGTAACTGCACACCATATAACATTTGATTATTTGTTTATGGGTTTAGTTCCACCTTAAGAGGATCCTGTATTTATTTTCTGAACAGTTCGGCTAATGACATTACCTGAAGATATTATCTTACAGAACACACACCGCTTAAAAATGCCACGGGCTGATTAGGAACTCTGTTCGTCGCTGATTAATCTGAAAAGCGCAATGTCGAGACTGATTGACCGTCATGCATGACTAGATGTACTCACCCGACCATGGCCAGGGTGTGTCTGCGTCCGCGGCTAGGCATGCGTCGACTGCCCATTCCAGTCGCTCGCAATTCGGCAAGTTCTCCAAACTCGGCCTCAGAACTTATATCCATTTTTTTTAGTTTTCGACTGATCTGATCTGTTATCTACTGCACAAGAACTCGTCTGCTTTTCCCTTTCCCAGTGACGTCACGAAGAGTCGTCTGCTTTCCCAGTTACGTCGACGAATTTTTTTCTGCTTTCCCAGGGACGTCAATGAATAGTATGCTTTCCCAGTGACGTCAACGAATAGCTGTCTGCTTTCCCAGGGACGTCAATGAATAGTCGTCTGCTTCCCAGTGACGTCAGTGAATGGTCGTCTGCTTTTCCCAGTGACGCAGTAGAATTGTCGTCTGCTTTTCCCAGCTATAAATCTCGTGCTTTCCCAGTCACGTCTGTGCGTAAGGAGCGTACTTTCCGCTGACTTTGTCCAGGAAATCGTCTGCTTTGCGTAGGAGGAGCGGTTGTGTTCTTAGACAGTTTTATCGGCGTCGAATGTTGTCAATATAAACCGAGATGACACTTTGGTCCACTGCGTAACCACTTTACCACAGACTTTTATTGTCCATGCAGATGTGTAGGTAGATGGACCGACCTCCGCCTCATCCAATCCATCCCTCTCTCATCCACTCAGACAACCGATGACCTTCTCGAAACCAAACATACTACAACCAATTGACAGGATCTGTGTTTACTCCGAGATCTCTATTGATATTTAGGTCGCCCCTCCTTATCCAGAGACGTCGGCGAATAGTCGTCTGCTTTCCAGTGACGTCAATGAATAGTCGTCTGCTTTCCCAGTAACGTCGGCGAATAGTCGTCTGCTTTCCCAGTGACGTCAATGAATAGTCGTCTGCTTTCCCAGTAACGTCGATGAATAGTCTTCTGCTTTCCCGGACGCCAATAAATAGTCGTTCCCAGTGACGTCAATGAATAGTCGTCTGCTTCCCAGTGACGTCAATGAATAGTCGTCTGCTTCCCAGTGACGTCAATGAATAGTCGTCTGCTTCCCAGTGACGTCAATGAATAGTCGTCTGCTTCCCAGTGACGTCAATGAATAGTCGTCTGCTTTCCCAGAGACGTCGGCGAATAGTCGTCTGCTTTCCCAGTGACGTCAATGATATTCGTCCGCGTTTCCCAGTTACATCGTCCAATGAATTGTATGCTTTTCCCAGTGGCGTCGTTGCGTAAGCAGTCTACTTTTCCCAAAGACTTGGTCTAATAAACCGTCAGCTTTTCCCAGTTAAGTTGTTCAATGAATCGTCTGCTATTCCCAGTTAATTCGTCCGATGAATCGTCTGCTATTCCCAGTTACGTATAGCTCGTTCGTTCCTTTGTTCGTTCGATACTCATAACGTCCGCTTAGGATCTAATACAGAAATCGACCGCGGCCGATCGCTCTGAGCCGATTCGCTCCGTGCGGAAGGCTTTTTAAACGCTGCCCTATGCCTCCCCCTCCTCCTCTCTCTGCCGCCTCTGCTAGGGCTGCGGCTGCTGGTGGTGGTGGTTATGGTGATGGTGGAGGTGGTGGTGCAGTCGATGGTGCACGGACTGTGGCTTCAGTCAGGCGCAGACCATCGATGGCAGCAGCCTCGAGTATCAACGAACGATTGGGGCCTTGAGGCTGACTGCATCCAGCGCTGCACCAAATGAGTGACCCTGGACAACATAGGATCAGAGAGGAGGGACTCATTCGCAACTCTTAACTACTCTCTGCTAACCGATTAGAACGGAGTCTTGTTCTTTGGTCATTAGAACAGAGTCTTTGGCAGCCTTTGTTCTTTGGTGAATACAGCGAGGTCTTGCAGTTTTCCTTCGGCAGTTGCGGAAGGTAACTTATATCCCCACGTGACCTGATGTTCTGCCTAATGGTTGTTTTTCAACTCTTATTGACCCACTTTTTTATACATCTGCCTTCGGATGTTGTTTTATGAGCACTTTAAACCACGTGGTTCCTCTCACTCTCTTACCATTGCCTTAACTCTTAATGTGTACTTTATATTGAAATAATGCGCTATAACATCTTGAACTAAGCCTAACCTGACCTAAACGTATCTATGCACACGTGACCTGATGTTTACACTGTGTACTTCCGGTTTTATAAAAAATGTGCAGGATAATGGAAATCTAGTTTTAATATTTTAATCCACTGATATTCTAATATTGTAATCCACTGATATTCTAATATTCTATTCCACTGATATCTTTCTTATTCTTTAACATCGACCCAAAGGATTATGCTCTACGTAATTGTTGTTTTAAAACTATTATTGACTCACAGTTTTTACATCTCTATCGGAATGATGTTTTATGAGCATTTGGTTCCGGTCCACTATTCCGGGGTCCGCTATTCCGGGGATCCGCCGGAAAATACATACATACATACAACATACATACATGCATAGATACATACATACATACATGCATACATACATACATGAATATATGTATGTATGTATGTATGTATGTATGTATACATACATTCATGCATACATGTATTTATGTATACATACACGCATACATTCATACATGCATGCATGTATGGATGTATCCATGCATGTATGTATGTTTGTATGTATGTATGTATATTCCGGCGGAATCCCCGGAATAGCGGGCCGGTTACCGAGCATTTAGAACCGTACGGTTGTGACCACAGGTCTAATAATAGACCTGCTACTGCTGAATAGAAACAGACAGAAAGAGGACAGAAAGTCTTCAATGAAGTGGAAATATCCATCGCGTTGTTCAATGCAGGTCATGCGATGGACAAACTCCAGCCACAGAGTATTGAAATGTTCTTCTAAACTGAATGTATACAATCCAAGATCCAAATTCAGCAAGACATTGTGTTAACCACACGCAGCCAATTGATCCTCTCTCTCTCTCTCTCTCTCTCTCTCTCTCTCTCTCTCTCTCTCTCTCTCTCTCTCTCTCTCTCTCTCTCTCTCTCTTCTCTCTCTCTCTCTCTCTCCTCTCTCTCTCATCTCTCTCTCTCTCTCTCTCTCTCTCTCTGTCTCTGTCTGTCTGTCTGTCTGTCTGTCTGTCTGTCTGTCTGTCTGTCTGTCTCTCTCTCTCTCTCTCTCTCTCTCTCTCTCTCTCTCTCTGTCTCTCTCTCTCTCTCTGTCTCTCTCTCTCTCTCTCTCTGTCTCTCTGTCTCTCTGTCTCCCTCCCTCCCTCCCTCTCCTCTCTCTCTCTCTCTCTTCTCTCTCCTCTCTCTCTCTCTCTCTCTCTCGTTTTTCTTTTCCTCCTCTTCTGTCCTCAACCGGCGTCCTTTTCTTCCTCTGCCTCCTCCTCCTCTTTCCTTCAGCTTCTCTTCTGTCCAATGCAATTTGCTTTTTGCTAGTGCGGTTTAACTGCACAACAACCATCGATTATTCCTCCTGCATTGCAATAACAGCGCTACATAAGTTACCAGATTAGCAGAGCGTCTCATATAAGGCGATCGATCGATCGCTCTCCTTGGTCGCTCGCCTAGCAAAGGTACAGGCGAGCGATTTACCGCTCGCCTAGCCGAGGGCTTCTCACCGTCGTTCACAGTCGGTCGATCGTCGCTCCCCGAGTTTGAGTTAAGTCATCTAACGTCGATGGTGGGTTTCTACTGAATGTTTATTAATTAATTCATTCATTCAGAGAATTTATATGTCGCCTCTTCAAGAGACCTACTCAGATAACGGAACTGAAGTGAGATAGGCCTACTAGATGACAGGACATTGATTAACTGGAGAAAGTGCAAAGAAGAGCTACAACAATGATTTGGGGCTACAAGGATTTAAGTTATGAAGAAAGGTTGAGAAGGTGTGGACTAGCAACATTGAAGAGAAGGAGGAGCAGAGGAGATCTAATCGAAGCTTATAAGATTATCACTGGAAAGGAAGCACTGCAGTGGGAGAGGTCCTTTGAATTAGCACCAAACAAGGCAACTCGGGGGCATAGGTATAAATTATTTAAGAGGCCGACAGGAACATTAGGGTAGAAATTCTTCAGTGCAAGAGTTGTAGACCTGTGGAATGATTTGGATGATAGTACTGTCTCAGTGGACACAATCACAGCTTTTAAGAAGAAGCTAGGGAAATTGGGCTATTAAGAGTTCGAGGTTAATTTGCAGTGGTTCTAACACAGACTACACGTCTTCTGAACCACTTAAAACCCTTGTTGTGTTATGTTATGCTATGTTATGAGTACTAGCCTACATGCAGCGATGCGAAAAATTACGAATACGATACACAAAATACGCTGTACACAAGAGCTCCCGAGGTCGACCGCATATCGCTCGCCTATAGTCGATACAGCGCGATCGATTTTCAACCCGCCTACTATTTTCAAATCAGACGCACTGCAGATTAGATCATCTTCCTCCTATTTCTTTTCCTCCTGATTCTGATCCTCCTTCTTCCATTTCTCTTCCTCCAAGAATCCTCGTTCAGCTCGATCGGTGCAAATGCAGCAGCGAATGCATTGAACTGGAAACTAGAAAGGCTTCAACTTGAAAAGCGCCTGCCTGCCTGCCTGCCTGCCTGCCTGCCTGCCTGCCTGCCTGCCTGCCTGCCTGCCTGCCTGCCTGCCTGCCTGCCTGCCTGCCTGCCTGCTTGCCTGCAATCAGGCATCTAGCAGATAAACACGGGCAGATAGGTCGCAAACAGATATCCCGCGGTAGACAAATCTCTGACTGACTGACAGACAGACAGAGAGACACAGACGCAGACAGACAGAGACTGAGACAGAGCGAATGACAGACAGACACAGAGACGGACACCCAGGTGTATATCAGCGTCGAAAGACTGCATATCGTCAGCTGATGCTGTGCCAGGACTGGCACGTGACCTTGGCGAGTCCTAATGGTCCTCTTCATTCATCCCATGCAGGCTTCTTCGCAACATCCTCAGCATCCTTCAGCTGCAGCAGCAGCAGCAGCAGTCGTCTGCATCGTCTCATCCGCCCCAGGTATCAAGCGAAGCATTGAACGAAGGCCGGGGTGTGTTGCCAAGTCCATTCCGAGGCCAAACTTGTTCCCTCTCGGTCCCACTTTCGCATAGCATACTAGCAGAGCTATAGTTCGAGGGACAGCTATGGCTGTGAGATGTTAGCTACTTAATTCTGCCTCGCTCGGAATATTATTGTTAATTAATTTTAACTTCTATTGCGTCGGCGTCACAAGGCATCAAAAGATGGCCAACCAAAATCAAGCTGCAGTCATGGGAAAGATTAAGGAAACGTTAATACGTGGTTCCTTCTGTCGGCCGAAGTCACATTCAGCGGAACAGTTTTCGTTCGTGTTTCATTTGGCGTCACACCTGACTCTCATCCGATGACATAGAACCGTCAGATACCCCCCCCCCCCTGCTGCTGATCAATACAACCGGTGAACTGAATGATCAATAGTCGCAGCGTTTAGGGAAAGGCAGCGATCTAGGGCAGGTCAAGTAACAACCATGCACTGATCTTATAATAGTTCGACTTCCGGAGTCTTAGTCGCTTCTAATTTTAACAGCCCTCAGATCAGTCAGTTCAGTCAATCAGTAAGTGAGTCAGTCACTAAGTCAGTCAGACAATCAGTCAGTCAGTTAGACAATCAGTCAGTCAGTCAGGCAGTCAACCAGTCAATCAATCAATCAATCAACAAATCAATCAGTCAGTCAACCAGTCAGTCAGTCAGTCAATCAATCAGTCAGTCAGTACTCAGTCAGTTAGTCAGTCAGCCAGTCAGTCATTCAGTCAGTCAGTCAGTTAGTCAGTCAGCCAGTCAGTCATTCAGTCAGTCAGTCAGTCACTCATGCAGTCAGTCACTCAGTCAGTCATGCAGTCAGTCATTCAGTCATCCAGTCAGTCATCCAGTCAGTCAGTCAGTCAGTCGATAAATCAATCATTCCGTCAATCAATCCATAAATAATTTATTCACCCAATCAATTGATAGACGTTCCAGTTCCGTCCCCAATGACCGCAAGACAATATCCACCCCAACGGATGAAACCCATCCTGATTCCCAGACGCCATCTGTAAACGTGCTCTGTATAATCCACTGAGTTTAACTGCGAATCGATAGAGCGAGAGGCGCCACCTATTGATGGCCGGAACTCAACATGCATCGCTTTCAGAGTCACAGATGACGCTATGGCTATAGCGTCGAATGCCAGGCGGCCACCTGGTGACGCACAATGACTGCACTATGGCAGTAATTGGCGCTATAAAACTCTTAGATAGCGACACAATTTTACATTTCTGTAATTGGCCCTCTGGTGTCGGTCAATTGCTATGCAATCCAGATAATAATAGCATTAGAGATGGTTGTGAAATGTAAACCGTGGTATGTAGTAATAGTAGTAATAGCAGCAGCAGCGGCAGTAGTAGTAATAGTAATAGCAGCAGCAGCAGCAGCAGCAGCAGCAGCAGCAGCAGCAGCAGCAGCAGCAGCAGCAGTAGTAGTAGTAGTAGTAGTAGTAGTTTCTAGTTATCTAGTATTTAACAATATCTTATGACTGCCAGGGCTGTTGACGTCACCCTCCTGCTTTTTCAAGACCTGGGACTGGCACCGTACACGGTAGTATCGGAGTTTGGTGGAGCCATTTAACGAAAACGATAGTGATAAAACTAATGCTGGGGGTGGGGCGAAGACCTCGAAAGTGGGATCAAGTTTAGACAATTGATTCATGGTCCCTAGCTAAGAGAGAACAATAATTTGTAACTTCTATATCGCCAGTGTCTAATGCACGAGGCGTCAAACGATGACGATCCAAAACGAAGCAGTAATCAGGTCATTCAAGTCTACTAGTCGTGCTCCCTACTTATGACAGGCTTAATCCGTGACTCCAGGACTCTGACCTCCACTGTACATCGATCTCTGGACACAGGGGCGCCCGCAGGCGGACGCACTGGACGCACGTGCGTCCACCCACCAGATCAAATCTACACAAGAATAAAGGAGAGCATGGATATTTTTTATGAACGACAATACGGCATGTTAAAGATTTCGATGTTATCTAAATTGAATTGTGTCTAATGAGTCACTCTGAGTCATTTTCAGTGTATGACGGGTAGGATGGGAGGGGACTGGAGGAGTGTGCGTCCAATTTTTTTGGGGTGTGCGTCCAATTTTTTAAAGCCTGCGGGCGCCCCTGTCTGGACACGACACAGCGCTCGTGAATAAGCTGATGCCCGACTCTTAGATTTAGATTAGCGCTTTAGAAATTTGGAGTTTATAACGATAACGATACGACGAAGGAAGATCTGTAAGCGTCATATCTGGATATTAGAATAAGTCGTTAGGTGCAAAAGGAATAGAGGTCTGTGAAGCAGTCAATAGAAAATAAACCTAGACAGTTTTCATGCTATGTATAAATGGCTTTTGTGAGTCCAACGAATGCTCTGTAGAAAGCCTCGCACGTAATATTCCAATAAAGCGTTGGTGGTTAACGACTCACGTGACCTCCACCGCAGAGGACTATATATATATCGATCTAGAGCCAATGTTTTCCGGATCAGCCGTCGCTGCTAGCTAATGGCGCCACAGTCGCGACGCTAATTTGCCCGAAATGGATAATCAGCGGACTTCAATCGCCCGTCAGGGTGTTCGCTTTAATTATATAGCGCCAGATGTTGTGCCGGTTTACGTTCCTCTGGCAATTTGCGTGCAAAGCTTATGGTCCCTGCCAGTTGCTCTGTTGTGTATGTCTCACTTTGTGAGCTTGTCTGTCTGTTTAGCAGTGTCTCTTCGTCTGTCTGTCCCTTTCTCGTTTTCTCTCTGTCGATATCTTGCTGTCTGTCGGAACGTATGTCCTACTATAAATCTCACTTCCTATATCTGTTTCTCCCTATATCCAGTGCTCTTTCTGTCCGGAAAGCTTCGGAACTGTGACTACGACAATTTCTATATTATCTAAATGTAGGAAGTTTTTTAAACTCTCAACTGTCAGCGAAAATGCTAAGAGTTGGTCAGTAAGTACAGTTTAGCTGTTTTTTAAATCGCATCAAAGCTCTTAGTTTTCTGAATAGGTGCAGGAAGACTGTTCCAGGCACGTGGGCCAGCGACCCGAAAGGCCCAATCACTTCAGGATCTTTAATCTTAGTAACTGGCACAAATACAACTGATTTGGTTTCGTAGCATTAAGTCATCATGCGCAAATCAAAATGATTTTATAATGACAACCCTGGTAGCAGAGCTCTGTTGTCTGTTGTCTGTTGTCTGTTGGGTTTACACACTGACACAAATACATGTGACTGTCTCGAAATGTTTTATTGGCTATAAAAATTATCTGCCTTCTGAATCTGAAATTCGACACAGATTGATAGAGAGAGAGATATAGACGGATATATAATATAGAGAGACAGAGAAAGATAGAGAGAGACAGACACGGATTGACACAGACACAGACAGACTAGAGACAGAGACGGAGAAAGAGAGACAGAGAGAAACACACACAGACAAAGATACAGACAGGGATAGACTGAGATCGAGATACAGAGACAGAAACAGAGAGATAAATACAGAATTGGAGATAATGAGCGCGAGAAATAGATTTGGAGAGAGAGACAGACAGACAGAGACAGAGACAGAGAGACAGAGAGAGACAGAGAGAGAGAGAGAAAGAGACAGAGACAGAAACAGAGAGACAGAGAGATAAATGCAGAGTAGGAGATAATGAGCGCGAGAAATAGATCTGGAGAGAGTGGAGAGAGAGAGAGAGAGATAGACAGACAGAGACAGAGACAGAGATAGAGACAGAGAGACATAGACAAAGACAGAGACATAAACATACAGAGACAGACAGAGACAGACAGACAGACAGAGGGAGTGAGAGACAGACAGACAGACAGACAGTCAGACAGACAGACAGGCAGAGACAGATACAGAGACAGAGACAGAGAGACATAGACAAAGACAGAGACATAAACATACAGAGACAGACAGAGACAGACAGACAGACAGAGGGAGTGAGAGACAGACAGACAGTCAGACAGACAGACAGGCAGAGACAGATACAGAGACATAGAGACACAGAGATAAATACAGAGTAGGAGATAATGAGCGCGAGAAATAAATTTGGAGAGAGAGAGAGAAGGAGAGAGAGAGGGAGACAGACAGACAGACAGACAGAGACAGACAGACAGACAGACAGTGAGAGAGAGAGCGAGAGAGTGAGAGAGAGAGAGACAGAGAGAGAGAGAGAGACAGAGAGAGAGAGAGAGACAGAGAGAGAGAGAGAGAGAGAGAGAGAGAGAGAGAGAGAGAGAGAGAGAGAGAGAGAGAGAGAGAGAGAGAGAGAGAGAGAGAGAGAGAGAGAGAGAGAGAGAGAGAGAGAGAGAGAGAGAGAGAGAGAGGCAGAGAGTTATATCAGTAACAGTAGTAGAGGCATATAGACATACGGAGCATCCGTTTAGTGAGTAGGTCCATCATAAAAGCGACGCTGTTGACAATCGGCCATTGTCATATCCATTGGAAAGATACAACTCGTCTCTAAATCGTTCTTTCCGTCCTTCTGCGTGTTTACATTGATGTCTGGCTGAGGATCCTCCTGCCTTCATGCGAATTAACTATAGAAACAAGAACTGCGTCTGGTTTCATTGCAGCCTCAAGCCAAATACTCCAAGTTTACACAACTGAATACGGTGAGTATCTGAACAACCAAAGATACATGTATACATTATGTGCAATTGCACATACGTTTGGACCCATATATGAATATTTATACGGATGTATATATACATGAATTTACGGATATTAATATTTTATATAATTACATGACCGTACAGATACTGAGATTATATAAAAATTTCATTTATTTAGTTGTATCGCTGGCTGCTATTCTTAATACCTCTCCTGCATCCGTAATCCTGCTGTTGTTATAAGAAGTGCATGAAGCCAGTCTCCTGAGTGTGGTGATTGCAAAGTCTGGCTTTAAAGCGGGATCACTAGCTCTTTCTGATAGGCCTTGAAGTGCATGCGAGATCAGTGCGTTGTCCCATTCTGTTTGTATATGAGCCTTCTGTTGGATTGGGAGGAGGTGCGTTCGATCTCAAAGACCACGAGCTAGAAGCCTCCTCTACCAATGGATCTATGAACGTTACAGCGACATCGTGTAGAAAATTGGGCTTGAAGGCTTCGCGTGCCAGCGGCTGATGCCAAAAAGGCGGAAGTTGCCAGCATATCGGCACGCTCACTGGCAAAGATGCATGGATCCAAATGATCGACGCTCAAGTGAATGTTGAGAAAGCTACACAATCCTGTTTTCAAGACTTCGTCGAAGTCGTGTAGAAGTCCTTCGCTTATTATTAATATATAATTGCAAGTTGATTTTGAAGTGCAGGGTAATGTAACTAAACCTTAGATGCACTTAAGCAGCTACTAATAAGATGACACAAATAAATGAGTCTTCAATATCCCTCGAAAGTCCTCCAGCGATACCTGAGGATCCCGAAGATCAACAGATAGAGCTTTCCATGCTGTTGGGCCAGACACATCCCTTGTTTTCGACCCACTGCTTCCTCCCCCTCATCGCCATGGGCACGGGTAGGCCCCCTATCGTAATTCTAGATCGTAATTCGTGTCAGAACGTAGCTGAGACCGACGATGCCATTGGACAATCATTCTCCAGGTGTCAGTCAAATTGACATTTATTTAGTTCCAAATTCTGTTGGATGTCGTCTGGATAGAGCGATGCGTTCATATTGATTTCGGTGCAATGTGATCACAGACAGTCTTCGTCCAATTCGATTTCTCTCATCACCTGCGGCATTCACAACAGCAGCAGCAGCAGTAGCAGACACGCATAAGGTTGGTTCCCTAGCGCTTCTCGTGACGATGGAACACGATATTGGTACCCGGGTATTTTGAGGTTCCTAAACGTACCAGATTTTAAACCCGGAGCCACGTGGCAAACATTACTCGCAAGCATAACACTTCAATACATTGATAGCATGTGATAATTATTGGTTTAAAACTATATCTGTCTCCCTTGGTTCTATATTTAGAATGCAATGCATTCTTTGAGGTCATATTGCAAAGGAGAACTTGATTGGCTCAAAGAGAATGCTAACCGTACAACCTGTCTCTTCTGGTCTTGATTTGATATAGCGCCTGTATAAATCCTGGTCTCTCTGACGTGGCTTTCGCATGGCAATGAGAAATATTTCGGAGATTTACATTGCATTACATTAGATATTTTTTGCACGATATCTGCCAGTGACGGTTGAGCTGCATCACATTAAATGTTCAACTTAATTTAAATGTAAACAGACAATTAGAGATTCATAAGTGGACTTCAACAATTGCCAAAACGGTTCTACCACCTTCTAAGCAAACACCTTACGCAATTTATGAAATTGCGTGATTCACATTTTCCTTCATATCTCTAGAGACCCACTTCATTCGGTGATTGTCCTTTTAATGACAATAATATTACTCAGAAATTCTCTGATTCGTTTCATGACATACTCAGTATTCTGGATGACCATCAAAATGTCCATAATTATGTCCAGTTCATTCTTAAAGTCACGTCGGAGAAGGAAAAAATATTCCCCTAGTGTCAGCCTCATCCATAACAAATCTCTCCCTCGGTAAATCCAGCGACCCAGGTGAAGTGTGTGTTGAGCATTTGATCTATACCCAGCCATGCTTAGTACCTGTAACCTTGCTGTTCTTGCAGCTCTTAAAGTTAATTAGCATCCACCAGTTTGCTATGCCAGAGAGCTACAGAAGCCATGTACAGGGCTATAGCTTAAGAGACGACTCTTCTTCTTCGTTCCAACGTTCAGAAGTGCACACACTGTGACCATACGACAGAACATCCACTGGGTATCGATCTCTGGACAACACTACTTACAGATAAACTTCGGATCCTAAACGAAATGGACAGTAACCACTCGATCACTCTAACTTGTTCCTAGTTAATTCTAAAGACTTCGTCTGAAAAATATCTGAGACTAGTTTCTGCTTGTCGAAACTTTTCAGTTCGGGTTAAGCGTGAAATCTGTTGTGCAGAAGCCATTTTTGCTCTGAGGACAAATGTACTGAACAGTTAAATCATGAGGATAGTAAAGTAGTTTTGTTGTTTTGGATATTAGATAAGCCTTTGATTGCGTTGTGACACGGTTGTGTATTGCGAAGTGTTTGATTCATTGTTGTAAACGGGTATACCCACATTAGTAGCCGTCTTGAAAAACTAGTAGTCTATAGTAACCTTCTTATCAAATTACGCTGGGCATTTTTTCGTGCCGTTTTCAGTGGTTTCCGGTGTTAGGCTTCGTAATTCAGTGACAGTCTGCTCTTTGTTGACGATACGCTACTAGTATGCTCTCTGGTAAAGGCTGCAAGACTTGACTTGGTTTGTGATTTCTTATTTCTTTTCATCGCAATAGACCTGCAGTTCAATCCCTCAAAGTCCCATTGAATGGGTATTGGCATATATTCAGTAATTCCATAACTGAATCCATGAGTTTAGAGGACGGCCCTGTTCAGTTCAGTAGATACCATTAAGGAAATTTCAAGCTGTAGTGATTAACTACGGGAAATCACCGACATCCATCGCGAAGGCTCATCAGTCTTTCTTCTCCGTTTGCGACTGTATCTTACTCTACTTATGCACTTGCCTGAGACTTTAGCAAGCTAATTCATTTATCTTCAAGAAAGCTCCTCTTTGTCAGTACTGACTTATGCTTCTTCTGGTGTTAAGTGCAGCACGAAGGCAAAACGATTAACCTAACTCATGTTGGAAATACTCATGTTCCGTGTATGGAAAGTTGTTTTTGCATCAACAGATGGGACTATGTGAGAAGCTTCAGCTGTGACCTTGAAACATTGGACCAACATCACACAATTGGGAAACATTGGAACATCTTCTTTTAACAGTTCAACATCGAATCTTAGAGACATTTGTTGGTGCTATTTTTGTTAACCTTCTGCTTGTGACCCTGAACTCAGCGCACTCTGTTGTTTTAAATCTAACTTTATATCTAAAATCTAAATATCTTTAATATCTTTAAATCTAACTCAATATTTAAGAACATTATTCACAGTTGTTGCCCTGTGAGTTCTCTTCATACCAATGTATCAGCCGGGCTGCGGCATCAGATGACTGTCTCTACCCTTGGGCGTCAATTCGTCATTATGAAATCATTTATGAACATGACTCACCGATACTTATTCAGTCCAAAGGCGTTTTCATACTCCCAGTGATGATTTGGAGGCCATGTGCCATGATGACACAAGGCGGAGAGAATAAGAAGAAAACTGTGATATCATCTTGCAACGAGAACACTTGGCACCCCATCCAAATAGACAGGCAAATCGTCTTACAGCTCTTTTCTCTAGCGTGCAAACGATTGCATTTAATAACTCTAGCACTGTGCTTGATTAATATTTTCTAAATAATATTGTTAGTATTATTATTTCTGTTTTTACTGTCATTATTATTATCTTATCCGAGGGACATAGATCACTCGCGACCACAGCTCCTTCTGCCCTTCTTTATGACTTATGCATTTTATGGGATTCTCATTAATTGCGGTTAAACATCTTACTTATTATGAAACAATACAATACAACCGTATTTGATGATGCCTTCCTTTCAAAGTTCAGATCCCCTTCAACCCGGGACAACTAAAACACTTGGTCTCTGTTTGCTAATTAAATTAGTCCATCATAGGCTTATACTGTTCCTTGTGGGCCGCTGTTAAAATATCATCTATGACGGTTCTTTTCCATGTACCACTTCATAGACAAAGTGGTTCAAGGCTGCTATCAAAGACAATGCACAGTGACAGACAGACGGACAGACAGACGGACGGACAGACAGACGGACAGACAGACGGACAGACAGACAGATTTATTATCGTCGTAACCCTGATGATGTGAGATGGTCTACATTATAATCCACAGAGTCCTTGTGATTGCATATCCAAGTGACCTTGGGTAGATTACTCCACTAGTAAGATGTCGCTACTGCTCCCTGCTCCTTCACTGTGTGATGAGAGCTCACATCGGTTGAACTTACTCCTAGAAATACACAGTTAATCTACCATTAACCTTGTAATTAAGGCTCTACTGCTAACCAGGTAAGATAAAGCTTATAATTTTACGGATAACATGCAGCTCAAATATGACACATTCTTACTTGGTATGTACCGTACGATATGATTCAACTAGCCAGGCTAGCCTAACTGTACCAGGCAGAGTATCCTCGCGCTACTGCTGCAAACTGCCCTTCTTAGCAAGATCCTGTGTTCTCTGGACAACCCTCTGATATGACGCAGCGTTCGTGAATGACCTGGTGTCCTGTGCCTAGCTTTAGGGTAACGCTTTAGAAATGTGGAGTTACGATTACGATTGCTTCCTGTACAGAGTCGTGAAACAGATACTATCGAAACATTACAGTTGAAACGTTACAGCTGAAAAATTACAGTTGAAAAATTACAGTTGAAACATTACGGTTGAAACAATACAGTTGAAATATTACATTTGAAACATTACATTTGAAACATTACAGTTGAAATATTGTGTACAGTTGGGCAGAACTTCCACCGTTTGAATCAACTTCTACAAATCAACGAGAAATGCTGGACGTGCGATGGATTCTTTTGGCGGCGCTGATGTCTCTTTCAGTGGTCGACCGACTTAACGCAAAAGGTGATCGTCAGACTTTTATTCTGATTCGCTATAGCTTTCTTTCGGGTGGGTTACAATAGATGGTAAAGAAACTATAGTCTGCTTTTGAACCATTTTTGTCTCTACCTATCGATTTTGATTTGACTAAGCGCCTGTGAATAAGCTGGTTCCCGCGACGTAGCTTTTTTGGGCGCTGTAGAAGTCTCGAGATTACGATTACGATTACGATTACCAACGGAACTGTTTGCTGACGAAATCTGGATATTTTATTCATCTCGGTCGTGGTTTTAGATTTTAGATTCTTGCTAATTGCTTTGAACTTTAAAATCGAAACCCATACACGTGCGTAGTTGCCTGGTAGTTTTACCGGTATTAAGTAGGCTAGTTTTACTTAATATTTCATCAACTGGCTTTTGAAATTAAATCTAATTATAATTGTAATATTTACGTCAAGAATTTGTATTCAAATCCAAATTATGGAACAATTTTGATAAATGGCTTAAATTTTCTCAGAGTCTTTCATGTGAGAAACCGAGATTGGAAGTCACAACTCACAGACTACAAAAGAAGTGCTGCCAAATTTAAGACTGCCATTTCTTGTAGACCTAGTTTTAGATCATTTGGTCTTCTGCAAGAAGTAGATTCAATCCTTATTTTCTTACCCTGGTTTATAATACTAGCTCTGTACTTGATGCGGAAATGTTTTAGTCGTAATCGGTGCAGATGATAGTCTCAACTTTTTTGTTCTGGCTGATTGGGGTGGGCTGCCCTTTACTCCGTTTACGACCATGGTAGAGAGGGCTATAGCTCGCGAGATGGGAAAATTAGCCGCTGCTCAAAACATAACGTTCGTTCTTGCTCTCGGAGACAACTTCTACTTTAGCGGAGTCGCAGACGTTAACGATCATCGATTCAAGGTGCGTCAGTTAATTTCCCTAGTGTTAAAAAGTTCCTCTTTGAATTTAAAATGAATAATCTGTAATTGGTAATCGTGATTGTAACCTTCGGATGTCTTCAGCACCCAAGAAAATGAAGTAAGGTCAGGTCATTAATAGGTGCTCGGTTAAGAAACGCAATGGACGAGGCATATATGTTCAGTATCAGTTCCAAGTGCAAATGCAAAGGTCAGACGGGTAGACGACGGACTGGTACGGTGGTTCGTGTTTGCAAATGGAGCTACGAGAAAGACCGGAGAAGGTGAGGAATCAAGAAAGTACTGCTTCCAGTTGGGAAGTAAATGCTATTATGCAGAAATTGCAAGAGGAGCAGAGTTGGTGAGCTTGTGGCACTGGCATGGGTCATAGGTGGAATAGTAGTTTATTCGATGTGTCTATACTAGCCACAATACAGTTGAGTGTTCACGTGTTGCTATAGTAGGGATTGATTGTGCTTACGCAGTGAACACAAGATATTGTTTGTTAATTGCACCTTAAACACTTTAACGACGAGCGTGCACTAAAATATATGGAAAAGCAATTCCTGTCGTCGTTAAATAGTCAATAAACCAATGCTTTGTTGTGGTGTAATAGCTGCTACTGGTGGCTCTGTGAATGGTCAATTCCTTCCTTCATAGCAGACGAATTATTACCCTACCTTGCCTGTCTACCTTACATAATTGCCTTAACTTACATTTCAACATAAGTTGGTTAATTTTATGGCCTTGTCTTACTATCCTTAGATGATCTGACCTTCCTCTCCGTCTAGACTCACGACGTGAATATGTTTCCATTACTGTCAATTATTGTGTGTGTGTTGTGACATTTCGATTGTCCCAAAGTCCAGGTCGATATCTCTATCGTTGGCATTTCCTTTCCTCAGGATACCTATGAACACGTCTTCTCCAATCCGGCTCTTGGAGTCAACTGGTATCTGATCGCTGGAAACCACGACTACCTTGGAAGTGTCGATGCACAGATCGCTTACAGTAACGTTGACAAGAGATGGTGCGTATACGTTGATTGGCGCTCAACGGCGATTTCTGAATTGTCTGTGTGGTACTTTTTGACTTTAGGTTTGCAATTAAATCAGAAAATGAGAAGTAAGAGTGAGTACGAAGCGCTCTGTAGGTAGTGCCAGAAAATTAATTACCTCTTCTAAATAAATTGACTATTCTGTCTTCGGTTTCAACCAACTCCGTGAATCAGTCGCTTTCAATTAGTAACTTTCAAAGTACTTTCCACTGATTAGCAAAATCAGTCATCCCGCTTGTCTTTCCTGTTTCTTTATATCCACGAGTAGACTTAGCATAAAGACACACAATTCCAGAACTCTGTTTCAGCATCTTTGTGAGTTTCTTGAATAGGTCAATCAATCAATCAATCAATCGGAATTTATATAGCGCCCCTTCAAGATCTCTACTCAGAGGCGCTCCCGGCCCAGGCGAGGCGGAAAAAACAGTCTTGAGCTGTTATATAAATGATGAGATATATACATGTACATACATACATGCATACATACATAATTATATAAATATATACATACATACATAATTATATAAATATATACATACATACATACACACATACATACATACATACATACATACATACATACATACATACACACATACATACATACATACATACATACATACATACATACATACATACATACATACATACATACATACATGCATGCATGCATACATACATACATAAATACATACATGCATACATTAGTGCACTAAACGTTAATGTGTTGAAATGAGAATGTAAATGCAAGATTCACAACTTGAACATCCAATGACTTCTTCATTACATTATTGATTTTTTTAATTTTTGCGAATTATTATTTTCAAGTCAAATAAATAAATAAATTAAATGCTGAAAATAATGAGAACGTGCTCAATTATTTCCGCTAAGATAAGATCCTGAAAGAAAAATGCTTAATTTGGTGCATTTTAATTACTTGATTAATTTTTACTAATATAGCCTAATACTTATTTACTGTTGATTTGAATTTTTCCACTTTTCGAATGAATAACTGTAACCGTAAACTCCATATCTCTAAGGCGCTTCTCTAAAGCTAAGCGTACGTCATCAGGTAATTCACAGATTCACGAATGCTGAAAATGTTCATATTCCAGGAACTTTCCGTCCTACTTCTATCCGCTCAATTTCTCTCTTCCATCTGGTTCAAAAAAGATCGACATAATAATGCTGGATACAGTTATGCTATGTGGGGTTTTGTCTTCCGATGATCTTGAGCAACAGCCAGAGGAACCTGAAAACAGCATGGATGCCGTAAAGCAGTTGGCTTGGTTGGAAGACCAACTCAAAAACAGCAAGTACGCTATCATTATCAATATTGTTATCGTAATCGTGGTTGTAAACCCCAAATTACTAAAGATTTACTCTAAGTCTAAGGCTAAGCGTAGGTCACCAGCTTATTCACGAGCGCTGCGTCGTATCAGAGGGGTTACCCTGAGATCGGTCCTGTGGAGGTCCGAGTCCGGTTGCCAGACAGACAAAGGAGAGGAGGCAGAGCAGCTTGGTGAAAGCTTCGAAGGCCGAAGATCAGATGGCTTAGGGTATGAATTCTTGAAGATGTAAGACTTCAATTTGGAGTGGAAAGCCTGTGGGGTGATGAGTAGAGGAGCCTTGGGGCAGATAACGGTGGGTGAGTGACGGTATTGGTGGAAGAACTGAGTATGCGGAATTCAGAGGGACGTTCGTTCCAGAGTCGAGGTGCTGTGTGGGATATGGGTCGAATGGAGAACTTGATGCGAGTAGTGACTGGGGGACGGCAAAGAGTGAGATACGAGGATGAACGGGTAGATCGGGGTGGCTTGATGGTGAAGAGTTCGCGAAGGTACGTTGGTCGGAAGTATTGTAGTGAGTTGTAGGTTAGTGATAGAACGTTGGAGTGGATGCGATCAGGGATTTTCAGCCAGTGTAGTTATCTAAGGACGGGAGTGATATGATAAAGCACCCGAGCTTTACGTGTCTTGGTGAGAGTTAGGGCGAGAGAATTTCGGATGACTACCTGACAATATTTGTTATCGAAGTAGTAAAAAGTCATTTTTACTTTGTTACCCAGAGAATAAATTACCCCTTAGGATTTAAAATAAAGAGGCCTTTCTCTGAGAGATCAGAATTTTTTACTATAGTTTCATTAAGGCAATCATTGTTGCCTTGTGCATTCAGTGGCGGCGCCAGGGGTGGGCTAGGGGGTGCTTAGCCCCCCCAAAATCTGGTTCAGCCCCCCCCCCCAAAGCAAAAGCGAGAAATCGCTTAAACTTTGAATGCCCACTTATAAAAAGCAGGCTCCATAGCACAAGAATTTCCCCAATTATTCTCAAAGAAATGATGCGTCAGAAACGTAGCTAGCTAGCCCACTGTATATTGGCCCCTCTGCACTCATCCATCATCCAGTTAGGGTTGTACAGGCCATCGCAATGTATGAGGCTTGGCTAACGCTTGACACATGACCTTGTATAGCAAGTTTTAAGGCCAGAAGACCTGCGCTCGAGGTAGCTGGCCTCTGCGCTAGGCCTATATGCCTCCTTCGTCCCGCTCTCCCCACTCTCTCCACATCTCTCTCTCCATCTGTCTGTCTGTCTGTCTGTCTGTCTGTCTGTCTGTCTGTCTGTCTGTCTGTCTGTCTGTCTGTCTGTCAGTCTGTCTGTCTGTCTGTCTGTCTGTCTGTCTGTCTGTCTGTCTGTCTGTCTGTCTGTCTGTCTGTCTGTCTCTCTGCATTTAGTAAACCAATACTTGTCGGTGGCCACGCACATAAGACCAATACAAGAAGACCAAGACCATTTTATGAATTTATATATATATATATTATTTATAAATTTATATATATATATATTTTATTTATAAATTTATATATATATATTATTTATAAATATATATTATTTATAAATTTATATATAATATTTTATATATGCCTACGTCTGAGCAAAATAAGGAAATTGTCAAGCTATACCGAAGTTTTTACTTATTTTAATTTTTACAACTCAATTACAAGAATGGGTAGTTGGAATTTAGCAATTATTGAATTACAGAATATGGGATTTCATTAAAGTGTAAAAAATATTTTGTAATTGACATTAGACAGACAGAAAGAGAGAGAGGTACTTTATTACTACAAACATTTCATACATTTACAAAACTAAATAGCCAGACACACGTTGGATGGCACGACTGCGAAAGGAGCCTTACAAAACTTATGGCTACAACCAGAGGCGTCTACCAATTAAAGGTGGGGTTTAGACTTTAGAGAACGATCTTCATCGAACTTCAACAGTGGAGGGTTGACATATGTTGGCCGAAAGTAAGGGTTTGCATTTTTCATGATATCTCTTTTGTCCCGTGTGATAATACAGCCTACATTAAGCCATTATCGGTTAACGCCTTTTTTTCCACATGGGATCGAAATCCTCTTGTTTCCATAACAGTAGCCAACGGTACAACAGGACACATACTGCACAGCACAGACGAGCTGCTGTGCAGTATGTGTCCGTGATATCTACATCATCTCGTCTGCTGTACGAGCCTACGAGTAGGCTACGACCAAGGGGCCAACGGCTTACGTGATCTACAGTTGGGGAGGGGGACCCCGGGGGTGAGGACCGTGAGCTTGCTTCTTTAATGACACGGCGGCCTAGACTGGCAGAGTTCTCCACTGCAACCTGCACGTGTGTGTGTTTGTGTGTGTGTTTGTGTAGATGTGTGTGTAGGTGTGTGTGCGTGTCATCGCTCTGCTTGCCAAACTGGTATATATATCTCGGACCTGTCCAGTGTCCAGTCAGTGTCAGTGTGTACATCTATAGGAGTAATAATATAGCCTACGTTGAACTCGCGAATATATGAACGTGTTGCGAGTTGATTTAGATCACAGGTGTAGTAAATCATCTGCAGGATTATAATTTATCGTACAATCACTGGAATCACTAAAACTTGATTATTTTGATGATTTATTCAGGGGCGGCGATAGTGGGGAGGGGTCCACCTTTAACAGTGAGGGGGACACAGCATACAGTTGTCGCCCGATGTTTAAAGCAACTTTTTTATTGCTACTTTTGTTAAATAACTGCCAAGTGGAAACTTGATAACTGAGACCATACAGCTGACACGTCAACACCAGCAACTAACAAAACTTAATGAGTTTTTTACATATAATTCTGTTTATATTGTTTCGCAATAAGTAACTAACTAATAAAAATCAGATAAATTTATATTTGAATTAGTTTGAATGTAATTATACAATTTTATGAAAATGCATAATCTACATGCCCTTACAAAGTGCTTGCCCCTTGCTTTTTAAACGCATTTTTCGTGCACAAAAAAAGATCAACAAATTTTTTCGCGCTCACGCGCGATTAAATATTCAGCGCGGGGCTCTAGCCCCCCAAACCTGAAATCCTGGCGCCGCCACTGTTTGCATTCTGACAATGGCACCTTCCTTCTAAATTATTAGATCAAAATTTTAATAGTCAGACAGAGGTGGTATAATACATACTCAATAATGTGTTAAAAATTGTACTTGCAACTAAAATCAAATTTTAATGCAGTTTTCCATCTAATGTCTGTGATATTCTGTGTATTTCAAGTGCTTTGTGTGAGAGGCAATTTTCTTTGTTTGGAACTGCATCGAGATCTCATGCATTGCTGTGTATGCTATATGCTGAGTTACACTGCATAACATTAGGCCTTTAATACCTGGACATTTATACATTGCCTCTGAATGCACTACCTGCCAGTCTAATGGATTGAAATTATAGTTCATTAGGAAGAACGGATTTGTTCGCGACCACTCTGTCAGTTTCCTTTCTTTTCCGCTTCAGGGCCGACTACCTGATCGTCGCAGGTCATTATCCAGTCTTCAGCATTGGTCTTCACGGACCCACCTACTGCCTGGTTCGTCAACTCCTTCCTCTGCTTCACAAATACAACGTCTCTGCCTACATCAGCGGTCACGACCACAGCCTCCAAGTAGGTGGAACAATCATAATTATACAACTGGTAATTGTAATTGTAATTAGTAACTTCTATTGCGCCGGTGTCTAATGCACAAGGCATCAACCGATGGCACACCAAAACCAATCCGTAATCAGGTCAACATCTAGAAGATCAGTCCGTAAGACAGAGAGGCAGCCTATATGATGGATAAGCAATTTGAAAGAGGCGATTAACTTTAAGTTTAGAACAATGAACGGTGAAGGCAAAGTCCTCTGGTGTCTTTAGTTTTCAAAACATTGGTAGGCCTAACTATCAGTGCTACCAATGACACCATTGGTTATAGTGTTGATAAGTCGCATCCGTTTAGCAGAGGCATTAATGTGACACAAGCACTCCAACAACATGACCTTGTAGTACATCGGGTATTTTATGCTTGACCAGAACTCCATTCCACATTTAATGTGGCTTACGTGTAGCCACTTTCTGCATTTTAAAAGGGGTTTACCTCTAAATTATATATATATATATATATATATATATATATATATTCTTTTGTTGCCATCTTCGTTAGTTTATTTAATTGGTTGCTTTTGTTCAGTATGTTGAGATTGTAGAGCGAACTTTAGTTCAATCTCATTATACTTCAATATGTTGATTTGTTGGCTTAACCTCATTATCTCAACTTTGTTCAAAGTGTTTCAAGGCATATAATGTGTTGCCATCTTGACGTACCGTACTACTATTTTTGTTACGTAGGTGCCCTAGTAGCGGGATTGTTATCCCTTCTGGGCTTCCTTGTTACCATTTATGACTAGTGTACATCTTGCAATTATTGTGCCTTGACAGAATGGTTTCAATAAAATGACTTGACATGACTTGATATATATATGGTTGTATGGCTCTATCAATAGCCAACCAACACACTTCAATCCTCCGAGCCCTCGTCCTATCTCCGTCAGTTGATCACGGTCCAACCACTCTGGAACAAATTCCGCCAATATTACGACAAATGTCTGATCCAACCAACGAACTGACCAAAACTTCACCTCTTGCTATCTCACCACAGGTCTTTCACTTAAAACTTAAGACACTGCTCTTTCAAACATCCTATCCCAATTCCTCCTCTTCCCATTACCTCCCTCGCCGCTTCATTTCTAATCACCATCGACCGTAGCCGTCTAACTGACTGTCTGCCTGCCTGACCCTTTCGATCTTGACCTGGAATCGATTTTGATCCTAATTGCCTATCGATTATATTTTGACTAAGCGCTGGTTCCGCGACTTCGCCTTTTGGGGCGCTGCAGAAATCTCGAGATTACGATTACGAATTGGTTAGAGCGTTCGCCTTGTAACGTGATGACTATGGGTTCCAGCCTTCCAGTTTGTGTAAGGGACCTCGCGTAAGCCCTTAACTCACAATTGCTCAGCGCCATTTATTGATACTTTGCCGTTTAATAATAATAATAATAATAATAATAATAATAATAATAATAATAATAATAATAATAATAATAATAATAATAATAATAATAATAATAATAATAATAATAATAATAATAATAATAATAATAATAATAATAATAATAATAATAATAATAATAATAATAATAATAATAATCAGTAGTAGTGTCCTCTTTCTGTATTTCGTTTGACTTAACCGTGGCTTTGTCGGTGTCCACTTGCAGCATTTTCAGTACACTCTCCAGAACACAACCGTTGAATACTTCGTCACAGGTGCGGCCAACTTCATCGAGTTCATAGCGACACACAAGTCCGCAGTTCCACCAGGATCCCTGAAGTTCTACTGGGCAGACATCACCAGCCTCGGTGGATTCTCCTCCGTCAAAATAACATCCAAACAGCTGATGTACTCGTTTTACGCTGCCAACGGAAAAATGCTTTACCAGTTTCCCATTAACCCTCGGGTCTTCTAAAGTCCGAGACTCAGGGCGGATTTATCAAACACAGCTTCACTTGCAAAAGAATATTTATGCACTTATTGTATCTAATCTAATCTAATCTAATCTAATCTAATCTAATAACTTCTATGGCGCCGTTATCATGCAGTCAAAGATATCAGTTGATGGTCGCTTTGATTGAATCGCGACCCAAACTCATAATCAATCGGAGACACCAGATCGAAATCTGATAGACCAGAGAAACGAGGCGACGGTGGGTATACGTATGTGTGTCGAGAGCGCCGCTGATTTGAGTGGCGCTATATAAATGTTCGGTTACAATTACAACTAAGTTGAAAGAGATGCGTCTTAAGTTTGTAGCTGAATAACATCAAATAATTGACAGAAAGAACAGAATTTGAGCAGCGAATTCCAAAGTTTCGGAGCTGCGACAACAAATGCACGAGAGCCCAACACTGTTCTGGTGCTATAGGCACATCATGTGTGTGTGTGGGGGGGTCTTGGACGGCTCGACTATTATGTTTTTACGAGATAGGGTAAGTGCGACGCAGTTCCAGACTGAGCCACATAACTGCCTATTAGCGTAGGGAGATTGGATCCCGAGCCAGACTCACCGTTCCAGGTAGCTGAGATTCGAATCCGCCGCCCCCCGCATCAAAAGTCTTCAAGATAATTTTGGCGAGAGCATAGTGATTCTGAGGCAAAAGTTCACTAGATAGCCTACAAATAATCTTTTTTTAAATTCAACAGATCGTTTAGGGTAATATTTAAGTACATGTAGGCCTATTGGCAAATGAGCTCACACGTGATCGTAAATGCTCTAACTCGGGAGCGCACTGACTTATTTCCCACATACTCAACTCAGGCATTAGACGTAGGCCTACAGTCATTTCCTAAATACGTTCCAGATCACATTGAAGTTTGAACTAGCCTATGCACTGTAAATGATCGTATTGATCGCCATGAACATACAAAGTGTAGCGACACTCCTTAAAAACATGCCTAAGACAAAATTTAACTAATTAAGTACAATTAAGTGCATGGTTACATGACACACGCACGAACAGACGCATGAGTCATCCTCAAACGAACACAGTCACAGTCACACAGACAAAAAGACGATTAGAGACAACACTGAACAGAAAGACACAGAGGCAAACACAGACGAATACACAGACACACGCAGATACACAGAGCTCATTTACAGAGACAAAAGAACAGAGACAGACACACACAAAAGAGTACGGAAGCTGCTATGTCCTTGCAGAGGACTCGCGAATAAACGTCAACTTTCTCAATGAGGTACTGCCACCTGGCGAATGCAAACGATTCGATTTCGTCCATTTACAATTAGAGTCCTGCCATCCTTATTCGGAGTATCCTACATAATACGTACACAGAGAATGTAAAGAATGTGAGGGATAGGGTCACCCAAATGCGGCCAAAGGGGCCGGGTCATGGCCAATGCGGACTCCGCATCTAAATTATTCTGATACATAGGCCCTGCTGTTCCTTTAGACCAGTCTGTGCCAGGAACACAGTCTGCATTGGATCTAGCCTAATTAACAAACAGCGAGAACTTAGGCCTACGGAAAAAATTAATTTCCGTAAGTCAATCAATCAATCAAATATTCGTTTATTGATGCTTGAAACCCATTTTCTTCGATCCTCGTTTTCCATTGTTCGGTCGAGATCGCCTCTGATGAGTGGTGGTGGTGGTCGTCGTCGTGGTGGTGGTGTAGGCGTAGTAGTAAAATAGGGGCACAATAATAATAATAATGATGATGATGATGATGATGATGATGATGATGATGATGATGATGATGATGATGATGATGATGATGATGATGATGATGATGATGATGATGATGATGATGATGATGATGATAAAAATAATATTAATAATTTTAATAATTATAATAATAATAATATAGTCTATATTTGCCGACGTCTTTCGCAGTGCTTCCTCTCTGCCTGAACTCGACGAGAGTCGTTCGAGTTCACTGTCCGCTGCTAAGGTAGGCCTGATCGACCGATGGTTCACTACCAAACACCGAAGGGACCACACATGACTTTCAACACAGTCACTGGCGTCAGGCTCGTGTGTAAACCCACTTATACACTGTGCTCTAGTCGTGTTTAATTAAATCGCTGCCCTAGTTGTATGATCGCTAGGCCTAATTGAAATCTTGCCAAGGACTTGGACCTTGGTGTCTCCGGCCAAACCCTCTGACTAGGTCGTGAATAAGCATGCAGGTGCCATGCGCTTAGCTTTAACGTAGCGCTTTGGTAATTTCGAGATTACCATAACACCTTCGTTATTAGCATCGGTGATCGTGTACGTCTTCTCTTCTGATGTTAACTTATTTTCGAGACGACCGGTGTCATTTTATAAAGTCTCCCTCAAAACAAAGTCTCCCCTGGACTGAAGTAATGTCTTCCACGTTTCTTTTCAGTTCCACTCACAAATTTTATGTCATTGTTGAAACACATGGTTTAAAACTGTCCGCACCAGTAATCCAGTATCTAGGCCTATATATACCCATATGTTTCACTAAGATGCCCCTTCACACGTCCCTTGAAAATCAGTTCGCGGAATTCGCTTTCCGTCCTACCCATAGGCGTAATTTGCAGACTTGTTGTCCTCGAGACCAAGGTCTTGGTCTCGAGTGCACTCGAGTTCGTTTTTAAAAGTCTTGGTCTTGGTCTTGGTCTTGAGGTTCAAAGTCTTTGTCTTGGTCTTGGTCTTGAGGTTCAAAGTCTTGGTGTGGTCTTGAGGTTCAAAGTCTTGGTCTTGGTCTCGCAAGACCAAGACCAAGACCGGCTGTCAATATGAACAGTTATTTAACAAAACTCAAGAATTTAAAAATTATCAAGCCTGTTTGCATCATAGCCTACGACAAATACCTACGGACGGATGCAAGTCTTGTTGGTCAGGAAAACCCATCGGCAGCAGTAACTAAGTTATGCTGTAGCCTATCTGGAAGCCCTGCCGAGACTTATTCTGAAGCCATGGGAGGATTTCAAAAGGCTCATGATTTGTACATTTACATCCAGTGCTTGAAAAGCTACTGTGTGTGCCAGCGACTTCAGCACCTGTAGAACGTATTTTTTCACATGGCAGAATTTTTATGAGGCCCACAAGGCACGTCTTGATCAGACCCGGGTTAACCATTGGAGCACACGGAGCACGTGCTCCGGGGCCGCCTCAAGAAAGGGGCCCCCAAATATTATTTTTTTCTGCGACTCAAAATGCAAATTGAATTCACTTTTGGTGAAAAAAATGGAATTCATTTTAGCTAATATGCGGTGACACGTCACACTACTTTGCACTCAGGCTAGAGTAATAGTATTGTCAAGACTAGATATTTTAATTATCTCTGTAGTTGCGTCATTATCTTGTTTACATGTTGTGCCGACTTGTGCTTAGCTAGGCCTAACTAACTAGGCCTACGGTAACTTTGCTGTAGTTTTAGTCATTGTAACTTGCACTTAAAGTATAATCATTCAATAATGTCAAGTACTCGCAAGTATGCCAGTGGTTTTTTTAAACGTGCTGCAAATCTCGAAGTGTTAACAAAAGCCAATGTGACTACTGACTGACTAAAGTGTAAAATAAGTTGACAATGCATTCACTGGCATTTGCACTGAGCTGTTGCTCTGTAATGATGTGAATATGCGTGAGCAAAATTAATTTGCTTACTATTATTGTTGAATTTGTTGTTGATTGAAGACTGAGTAGATTTGAATATTACTAAATTAGGGAAGGGGAGGGAGAGGCAGGGAGGGAGGAGAAAGGGAAGGGAGGAAGAGGGAAGGGACGGAGGGGCCCCAACATGACAGAGTGCTTCAGGGCCCTGGGGACCCTTAACACGGGCCTGGTCTTGATCAGAAAATTCTGAGCGAATTGGTTTTTATAAAATACAAAAGGCATTTGGAATAACATTTTGCATGAAGGACTTTTGTAAATACGAATTCGGAATTCTTTGCAGGCTGCATTTAAAGTTAATTTGCTTGAATAAAAGATTCACGTTTTCATTAAAATAGCGAGTAGTCCGACTTGACAATTTTTTTATAAGGAAAAGAAGTTTTGGGCTGAATTTTTTGGGTCTTGGTCTTGGTCTTGAGGTTCAAAGTCTTGGTCTTGGTCTTGGTCTCGAGGTTCAAGGTCTTGGTCTCGAGGTTCAAGGTCTTGGTCTTGAGGTCTAAGGTCTTGACAACAAGACTGGTAATTTGTGGGGGGTACGAGGGGTACCCGTACCCCCACTTTTTGGACTGAGGGGTACCGTACCCCCACTTTTTGAACAATGCCAATCAATATTTTTTATTAATGTGCCTTCCCAGAGTTTGCAGTCTCTGTATGCCTTGCTTCGTGTAGGCCTAGGCTATGTAGACAGAGTGAGGAGTATATTCCACAAAAATACGAAAGTACTTGTATTGACCCAAACAATTAATGAGAATGCTGGCACGGTAATATGTCCAAAATGGTCTTCATGCGAAAAGCGAAAGTGGAGAAGAACTTGGTACTCCCCACTTTTTAGACCAAAGTAACGCCCTGGTCCTACCAGCTCGACCATTGCAGCACTAGTCTTCATTTTTCATAATGTCCTCCTCAAAAGTAACGAACATGTAGTACTGATATCGATGGACTTTCCAAAAGCTTTTGATTCCATCAACCACTCCTCACTCGTTGGCCGCCTTGGACCTTCCTGACAACATTTAGGCCTATAATTGGTTTATCAGCTACCATCGTGGAAGGCAACACTACACTGACTTCCAATGAAAACAATCTACTGCTATTAGGCTACCATCAACGCCAGCGTCATTCAAGGCTCTGTGGTGGGTCCTCCCGGATTCATTGTGGGAACATTCGCCCTTCAACGCACACCCAGAATATGCAGACGATTCTCCTCATTGTGTCCAATCATATATATGCCCACCGTGGAGGATAAGTTGAAGAACGTCTCAAAATGGGATAGGCCTATGGAGAAGAATCTGCGTATTAATACGGCCAAACGCGTGAAATGGTCATTGAACGGAGTAAGAATTAAGCGCTCACTCTCGAAGCCACCATCCACCACAAGCATGTTCCATATAGGCCTACATCTATCAAGGCCCTGGCGATCCTCATCGGACACATGGGGCACACAAAATGCACTCTACGAAATCACACGAGCTATACGACACTACCCCGAATGACACAAGCCTACGCGTCTCCCGCATGGTGGAGCTTTACCAGTGCAGGCGACAGAGTAGGCCTACGTCTGGAACGGCTTATGGGGAGGATGAGGCGCGGAGGATACTTACATCCAGATGTCCCATCGGTTGAATCATCCGCGCGCAAGGCAGACGACGAGCTCTTCAACGCTACGCAGTGCCATGAGAAACAATTTCCTCGGGGGCTCTGTCCTTCCCAAACAGTCTTTACATACAATCTGCTACCCAGGCAGAGTAGCTTTAAATTTGTCCTACCCGATAAAGACTAGGCCTCTACAAGAACTATATACCTCGCATGCTAACTGAAAATAAATTATATGCTAAAGCAAATTAAGAAATAAGAAAGAATCAGTTGTCACATGTAAAACATTCACTTCCATTCTATCTTGTAACACGCAGCGTTCCGCCTGCATGAATCATGATTGATTGAATAAACGAATAATTATAGGCCTACAGGAAAAACTCAGTAATTGGAATTGGTTGGCTAGTTGCTGTTTAACGACACTGTGTATAACAAAGATGATTAGCCTCGCCCTCCTCCTCCTTTCTCTGCGCTTGGGACTGGCACTGCCAGGGTACGAGCAGTGGCAGAACTGTAATGCGAACTCGTTCAAAACAATTTTATTTATAAACGGTGCACAGTCACATGCGCTGCGGTGTTGTTTATTTTACTAGACTGCGGTGGGAGATGCAAATAGTCACGCGATGATTGATAAAGACGGATGTGTGTCCAGTCTTAGAATTGGTCCTTGACCTCAACCGTAAATAAATAAATTATGCGTCATGTGAGCGTTTGAATACTTTATATAAATCTGATTATTTTCTCTCATTAAATTACAGCTGAGCAGAACTTCTTCCACTGAGTCCGTCAATTTCTGTGAATCGTGATGACTTCTTCGCCGTGGATTCTTCTGGCGTTGACTACGTTTTCAGTCGTCGACCGACTAAGCGCAAAAGGTTTAACCGCAAGATTAATTTTTTATTCTGATTCTCTAGAAAACTTTCTTTTTTCAGGTTTTCTCGAGTGAGTTGCGCTAGACAAGAAAGTTTTAGTCTACGGTTGCTTCTTGGCAAATATCTATGAGTGATAATGTTTGCTGGCGAAATCTAGATTTTTTTATTCTTTGTGGGTGTGATTTTTTGTTTTAGATTCTAAATTCTTTGTAGGAAGATTTGCTAAACGATATACACTTTAAAATCGATACCAAAAGTCATATAGGCCCTATGTAGTAGTAGTGTAACAGTGGTTACTTAATATTTCATTGCCTGAAATTAAATATAATTTTTAGTTTTATTATTTATTTTGATGATGTACTATTTAATTATAAAGCAATTTTGATAGATTGTTTCGAATTATCTCAGAGTTTTGTGCATAAGAAGCCTCATTGGAAGGCACATTTTAACAATTTCTGCCAAATATATGACTGCAATTTCTTGTAGTTTTAGGTCAGACTTCGTGTTTTGCAAGATGTATAGATTCCGCTCTTATTTTCCTGCACAAGTTTCTAATAGTAGCTCTGTTCTTGAATTGGAATTGTTTTAGTTGTAACCAGTGCAGATGATAGTCTCAACTTTTTGGTTATCGGTGATTGGGGTGGTCTGCCCCAGAGTCCATTTACAACCGAGATAGAGAAGGCTGTCGCTCGCCAGATGGGAAAGTTTGCCGATGATAACAACATTAAGTTTGTTCTAGCACTTGGAGACAACTTTTACTACGATGGAGTCAAGGATGTTGATGATCCGCGATTCGGGGTGAGTCTGTATAACTTGCCTGGTGTTTCCTCTTTCAATAAGTGGTGATTGGTAATTTAGTTATCTGAATCAGCAATTCTCTTCAGCACCTAAGAAAGAGAAATAAGTGGTTGGACCAGGTTGTTCACTGGTGCTCAGACAAAGAATGTAGTGGGTGAGGCAGGTTTGGTGGTTCCAGAGGGAAAGTTCGGACAGGTAGACATGTTGACTGATATGGTGGATGGTGTTTTGAACTGGAGCCTTAGAAAAGACGAGAAGGTGAGGAATCAGTATATTTTGAAGAGTACTGCTTTCAGTTTTGAAAATTTGCAGCAATTGCAAAAGCAGAAATTGAACAAGTCACAGAGGTGGTGGGCTTGTAGCATGGATCAGGAAGTAAGGGTAGTTTAGTGGTTTTTCATTGGATCTATCTAAAATACAGATGATTGGCCAGATGGAATTGCTTAGCACTGCGGTTTGCAGTGAACACAAGAATTGTTTGTCCAAATTAGCTGATATTCTGTAGAGGGGTAATTGTTAATTGCTGTGGTTGTTAAATTTCTGCCTTCTCAGTAAACAAGCTGTACTCTGTGAACATTATATATTTACCTTATCTTTCAACTGAAGTCGATAATTGTAATTAATAACTTCTATTGTGCCGGTGTCTACTGCACAAGGCATCAACTGATGGCACACCAAAACCAATCCGTAATCATGTCAATATCCAGAAAATCAGTCCATAAGACAGATAATATACCTTACTACTTACTTAGTACTTAGTCTTTCCCATGTTGGTCTGCACAACGCATTTTCTTCAGTCATCTCTGTCCATTGCCAGTCCTTCAGCCTTGTCCCAAGAACCTCAAGTCATCCAGGATGGTCTTATTTACCTGATCTGCCTGATTATTCCTTAAGTGATCTTGACCCTCTGTGTCCATCTAGACTAGTGACTTGAAATCTTTCCAATGTGTCTGTGATGTTGCATTTTGATTATCCGAAGAGCTAGTTCTGTTTCTTACTGTTAGCAACTTCCTTTTCTTAGGAAACGTATGAGCACATCTTCACCGATCATTCACTTGGAATCGACTGGTATTTCATCGCTGGAAACCACGACCACAATGGAAACGTGAGCGCAGAGATCGCTTACAGCAAAGTTGACAAGAGATGGTGCGTATTATCGTTGGCGCTTAACAGTGATCTATGAGTTGTCTGTGCGGTAGTTTTACATATGGATTTGCAATTAAATGAGCAAAAGGAATGCAGATATAAAGCAATTGAGAAGGGCTATGCAAATAAAATAGTCCACTTGAGATCTCTTAGATAGCCATATTGCCAACACCTTGAGAGGTTCTCTGAAAGACCATAAATAAACATTCTTATACATGCATTAAACATTGCCTTGTTAAGAAGAGAATCTAAATGCACAATTCACAACTTGAACATCATATGACTTCATAATTATGTCATTGAATTTTGTTTATATTTTTACAGATTATTTGTTTTCACATGAAATAAATGTAGGAAATAACCTGTAAAAAATCCAAGATTACTGCTGTCTCGTAAAGAAATCCGAATTAATTAGTTAATTTACATGACTGCTTTGAATTCGTGAAGTTTCTTTAAACAAATTAAAGTAGAGTATGTTCATGTTTTCAGGAACTTTCCATCTTACTTCTATCCGCTCCAATTCTCTCTTCCATCTGGTTCAAAGACGATGGACATACTAATGCTGGATACAGTTCTCCTGTGCGGTAATTCTGATTCTGATGATCTTGGTCTACAGCCAAAGGGACCTGAAAACAGCATGGTTGCCGACAAGCAGTTGGCTTGGCTGGAAGACCAGCTTAAAAGCAGCAAGTAAGTTATTATTAATATCAGTGTTGTTATTGAATTTATTATTAAACTTATTATTATTATTTATTATTATAATTTTTACCCAAGGTGGAAATAATCCCTTTGGATTGAAACTTAAAAGGTATTTCTCTGCAATGGGTAGTCTCTACTGATGTACTGGATTAGCAGAGAACATGCTGCAATTGCATTGAAGTGGTAGTTGGCTATCAAGAAGTACTTTTGGAAGAATGCAGTGTTTTTTTTATCATTTTGTAAAAGCATAAATAGTGGCATAAAATTTTATAAAAAATGCAGCCTGGTTACCCGAGTCCATACTGAGCGGGTACTCAACTACCCTTCATTTTGTCATAAATTCAACGGGTCACATGTGAATCTTTGTCTGCACGTAACGTAAATCAAAGTTAGTTAAGCAGTGTCCGTTCAAATGAAGTACGATATCTTTCAACATGCCAATACGTCTGCTGTACATTGATATCTATTCGCTACTAAAGATTAATGTCCCATTATGGAACAACAGTCGAAGATGACCGACTGTTTAATGTTGTCCCTTTAGTGGCAATTGACAATTCCTTCACTCTCAATTGCTCAGCACTAACGATTGATGCATGTCAATCAAGTATGGGCACTGAACTAATGCCTAATAATAATACATTGCCAATAACATTACATGGACAGTTATACAGTTCTTGAGAATCTACTGGAGGCACTCCCAGTCAGACACTCTAAATTGATTCTATGGTTTATTAAGAATAAAGAGTTTGTCCGTGAATAACTATTCACTAGGGAAACTGTTTTGATAACTATTCACTAGGGAAACTGTTTTGATAACTATTCACTAGGGAAACTGTTTTGATAACTATTCGCTAGGGAAACTGTTTTGATAACTATTCACTAGGGAAACTGTTTTGATAACTATTCACTAGGGAAACTGTTTTGATAACTATTCACTAGGGAAACTGTTTTGATAACTATTCGCTAGGGAAACTGTTTTGATAACTATTCGCTAGGGAAACTGTTTTGATAACTATTCACTAGGGAAACTGTTTTGATAACTATTCACTAGGGAAACTGTTTTGATAACTATTCACTAGGGAAACTGTTTTGATAACTATTCACTAGGGAAACTGTTTTGATAACTATTCGCTAGGGAAACTGTTTTGATAACTATTCGCTAGGGAAACTGTTTTGATAACTATTCACTAGGGAAACTGTTTTGATAACTATTCACTAGGGAAACTGTTTTGATAACTATTCACTAGGGAAACTGTTTTGATAACTATTCACTAGGGAAACTGTTTTGATAACTATTCGCTAGGGAAACTGTTTTGATAACTATTCACTAGGGAAACTGTTTTGATAACTATTCACTAGGGAAACTGTTTTGATAACTATTCACTAGGGAAACTGTTTTGATAACTATTCACAAGGGAAACTGTTTTGATAACTATTCACTAGGGAAACTGTTTTGATAACTATTCACTAGGGAAACTGTTTTGATAACTATTCGCTAGGGAAACTGTTTTGATAACTATTCACTAGGGAAACTGTTTTGATAACTATTCGCTAGGGAAACTGTTTTGATAACTATTCACTAGGGAAACTGTTTTGATAACTATTCGCTAGGGAAACTGTTTTGATAACTATTCACTAGGGAAACTGTTTTGATAACTATTCACTAGGGAAACTGTTTTGATAACTATTCACTAGGGAAACTGTTTTGATAACTATTCGCTAGGGAAACTGTTTTGATAACTATTCACTAGGGAAACTGTTTTGATAACTATTCACTAGGGAAACTGTTTTGATAACTATTCGCTAGGGAAGCTGTTTTGATAACTATTCACTAGGGAAACTGTTTTGATAACTATTCACTAGGGAAACTGTTTTGATAACTATTCGCTAGGGAAACTGTTTTGATAACTATTCACTAGGGAAACTGTTTTGATAACTATTCGCTAGGGAAACTGTTTTGATAACTATTCGCTAGGGAAACTGTTTTGATAACTATTCGCTAGGGAAGCTGTTTTGATAACTATTCGCTAGGGAAACTGTTTTGATAACTATTCGCTAGGGAAACTGTTTTGATAACTATTCACTAGGGAAACTGTTTTGATTTTGCTCTTGCTTCAGGGCCGACTACCTGATCGTTGCGGGTCACTACCCGGTCTTCAGCATCAGTAGCCACGGACCGACCCACTGCCTGGTCAAGCACCTTCTTCCCCTGCTCCACAAATACAATGTCTCTGCTTATTTCTGCGGCCACGATCACAACCTCCAAGTAAGTAGCATAACTAGATGCACGTACCTTTACTTTCGTCTAACATAAGAGCACCATTCGTAACATTCTTGTCTCATGATCTACCAATTGTTACAAATTAATTACATGATCTACCAATTGTTACAAATTAATTACAAGCTCTACCAATTGTAACAAATTAATTACATGATCTACCAGTTGTAACAAATTAATTACATGATCTACCAGTTGTAACAAATTAATTACATGATCTACCAATTGTTACAAATTAATTACAAGCTCTACCAATTGTAACAAATTAATTACAAGATCTACCAATTGTAACAAATTAATTACATGATCTACCAATTGTTACAAATTAATTACATGATCTACCCAATTGTAACAAATTAATTACATGATCTACCCAATTGTAACAAATTAATTACATGATCTACCAGTTGTAACAAATTAATTACATGATCTACCAATTGTTAAAAATTAATTACAAGCTCTACCAATTGTAACAAATTAATTACAAGATCTACCAATTGTAACAAATTAATTACATGATCTACCAATTGTTACAAATTAATTACATGATCTACCAATTGTTACAAATTAATTACATGATCTACCAATTGTTACAAATTAATTACATGATCTACCAGTTGTTACAAATTAATTACATGATCTACCAGTTGTAACAAATTAATTACATGATCTACCAATTGTTAAAAATTAATTACAAGCTCTACCAATTGTAACAAATTAATTACAAGATCTACCAATTGTAACAAATTAATTACATGATCTACCAATTGTTACAAATTAATTACATGATCTACCCAATTGTAACAAATTAATTACATGATCTACCCAATTGTAACAAATTAATTACATGATCTACCAGTTGTAACAAATTAATTACATGATCTACCAATTGTTACAAATTAATTACAAGCTCTACCAATTGTAACAAATTAATTACAAGATCTACCAATTGTAACAAATTAATTACATGATCTACCAATTGTTACAAATTAATTACATGATCTACCCAATTGTAACAAATTAATTACATGATCTACCCAATTGTAACAAATTAATTACATGATCTACCAGTTGTTGACCAGTGTATATGTCTCTGTACAGCACTTGGAGTACACTCGTAATGACGCAACAGTCGAATACTTCATCTCGGGTTCGGCCAATTTCATCGATCCCTCAACGAAACACAAGTCCGCGGTTCCACCGGGATCACTGAAGTTCTTCTGGGCCGACGTCGACATCCTCGGTGGATTTGCATCCGTGAAAATGACATCCGAACAGCTAATGTTCTCATTCTACGCTGCCAATGGCAAAATGCTGTACCAACATCCAATAAACCCTCGAGTCTTCTAAAGTACGAACGGGTTTACGAAACCAAGTTTCACTTGTGTAACAAAGTTTTTATGCTTATACTGTACATGCCTAGTTTTTTTTAGAGTTATATTTGAAATAGGGGTCTTTTAGGTAAGGTTATTTGCAACGACCCGTTTTACAGGCTGAAATTATTAGAGAAAATCATTGATTTAGAAATGATTGTTTCTGGTCTAAAGCGCATCCTTTGAGTTGTATTTATGGTAATTTTTATGCAGCACCCGTTCAAAGAGGATGTTTTGTTCTCATGGAGTTTTTTACGTGTTGTTGTTGAGGGTGTTTAATGTCAAAGAGACGGCTCTGTGTTCCCAATAAGCAGATTCTCAGAGCTTCAATTTATGTCTTGAGTCACCAGAAGCTTTACTTTGTGTTTAAGGAGAGAAGAGCTAACACCAAGGGGTTAGCCATGAGTATGACGTGTTAACAACATCATTTTCTCAGCCTTGGCTTATATTGTATCTAATTGTATTGTATCTAAACATCTATAAAGCGCCTCTCACAATGTGCGCTAATCAGAGGCGATGGTGGGTGGCCAGTCCTCTCCATTGCCATCGGATCTTCCCACCAACAGTATATATATGGTCAGTGTACTCATTATAGCCGAGTTGGCAGAGGGCGCAGGTGAAGAAGAAATTTTGAACAAAATTTCTGCCCTGGCAGGGATTTGAACCTCCGACCTCTCGGTTGACAGTCCAGCACACTAACCACTAAACTACTGTAGATGTAAAGTATGTTTAAATAAACCAGTTGGTCAAATGTGAAAGTGAGGATTCCTGCATAGCTAACTGAGAACTTGAACAATGACTGGTAATTTAATCTAGTGCATAGGTGACATTTTGTAAACTTTCATTGTCTATTTGTGATTTTAACTGAATTCGCTTGTCACTGCGATTGATTTCGAGAATTATGTACTACAATCGGATATTTAAACAGAATTTTATAGGCACAAGAACTCTTGTTTATTAAACGTCTGTTATAAACACAGTTTTAAATATAATCTCATTTCACTTCCTATGTTTCAAATGATGTGTAACTGTAAACTTTGTAGTGAGTTATATGATTGGTAAAGGAAGGACTGATGGGTAAAAGAAAATGGTGGAACAAAGTATGTAGAAAATGATGAAATGCACATGAAATGAAACAAATCTATTTCGATCAAAATCCCACCCATTGAAGGATCGAGACAACAGATGGTGGATCTGAAAGTGATGTGCGTGTGTATGTGTGACGACTTTTCATCTAGCCCAGTTTAAGGACCTTGCCTTCCAAAAGCCTTTGACAAGACATTTAATGAAATACAGTGCATCTCACGGTGTATTTAGCTACATTAACTTGCACTTAATAAATCTTCATTTAATAATAATAGTATTTCACCTCTGCTTTTAAGGTTGGAATCCCAGAGGATCAATTGATGTAAAACTGTCTAATCCGATTATCATTAGTTAGTAATTGTAATTAGTAACTTCTATTGTGCCGGTATCTGATGCACAAGGCATCAACCGATGGCACACCAAAACCAAGCCGTAATGAGGTCAGTATCCAGAAGATCAGTCCATAAAACAGAGAGAGGCAGCCGATGGTGGATAAGCAATTTGAAAGAGGTCCAGTTTTGAGAACGAAGTGACACAAAAGACTGAGGAGAGCACACAGACACACAAACACAGAGTTCAAAAAAGTATGTGCAGTAATCGAAAAAGCTTGTTCACCAGGAACAGTTCTTGATTTAGGTATGACCAAAGATAATTGGATGACGTAGTTGAATACTGATAAGTATGGGGAGTAAGAACCGATTTTAAGTATTGTGGCTGGCAAGAATTCAAAGTTTTATAAACGATGAGCCCCAATTTGAAACTAATTCTTTGCTGAACAGGAAGCCAATGCACAGGTTTAAACACAAAAATGATTATGAACATAAAACTCACATGTTCGTAATTATTTTTGACGTGTTAGCAATAGCTCTAGCCAGAAAGTTCTGAACTCTGTAGCTTCAACATGTTTGACTTTGTGAAGCCAACCAGAAGTAATAGTATCAAGGCATTGGAGATCAATACATCTGCCAGAGATACCAATACATCTGCCAGATATATCAGTACATCTGCCAGATATATCAATACATCTGCCAGAGATATCAATACATCTGTCAGATATATCAATACATCTGCCAGAGATAGCAATACATCTGTCAGATATATCCTTGAAGACAAGGGAACACAACGCCTAATTCAAGGAATATCACAAATGAGATATTTATGATGACTTACAAAAGCTATTTACACAGTCAGCAAGAGACATTTAGTATAATAAAAAAAAACATCGTCCAAGTTACAAGCAGCAAACTCATCCAGTCAGTCGCCCAGTTTCAAAGACTTAAGCCACCGAAACTTCTTCCACTGCTGTGGAGTGCCCAGTGGTACAATTTCAGTCTTCAATGGGTTCACATGGAGTCTAATACACGTTGTCAAAGATGACTGGATTGGACAAGATGTCTGTTTAATGTTGTCCCATTACTGGACAACAGTCAAAGTTTAATGTCACATTATTAGACGATGATTGTCAGCGTCAGCTTCACACTTAACTCAACATCCTTAAGAAGCAGATAAAAACCATCAAGGAATCTTACAGATAAAGGTGCTTAACATAAGAACAACTTTCAACTCATTGGTCATTTGCAAATTGCCTACAAATACAATTCTCGAGCACAATTGCACTTGAAGTGACCATTGATTAATTCCTAGAGCGCTATACAAGTCAGCAGATTGCATTAGAAAGATTATTCAAATTCATGCGCTGGGCCATCACTCTGGATTCTGGAACAATCTTCGACCGAAAACGCAAACAAAACCAGCAGACTGGACTCCAGAATAATTCTCTGCTTTATACCATCTTATATCTGTTTGATATCCATTCTATATTGCCTTTATGGCGTTTTAACAGCTGCTGCTCGACATTCAAAGCTGACAACGAAAGCAGCATAAATAACGAGCACTTTGTCCAAGGCATGGGGTTTCAATTCCCACGAGTGATTTCACCTCCATGCATTTGAAATCACAGTTTATATTATACAAGACTTGTTAAGTAGAGGCATTACTTCACAGGTAGCAACTGCTGGATTACCACCTGTGATGTCTCAAACTTTTTAAAACGATTTCGTAGACAGTCTGAAAACTATCTCAAGGTGGCCCAGTAATGATTAATTTGCACGATCAGGCACTGTGTTTTTTAAATCAAATCCATATACATGTATTCCTAAACAGATTTCTATAAGAATGATAAAAAGAATAAAATCACAAAATACGAATTTGATATCAGTCAAGATGATCATCGTTAATGGCATAATAACTCTCAAAAAGACTTCAACAAGCAAGCAGCTAACACAAATCTCGTTTCGTGACTTTTATTGCAATGTAAAAGAACACTGGAAATTCTGCTGACAGGTTCTTGAAAACCATGACCTTCTCTGAGACAGGCCAAACAAAATCCAGCCACAAGGGGCAAAATGTGTCTCTGAGCCTCAGTCCCTAGGATAAATGCTACGTACATTGCTATTGCAATCGGACATTTATAAAAGTGCCACTTGATACTGAGGTGCTTCCATCCCAAGTCAGTGCTATCACTAACAAATAAAATGGTGTTTTCGGAACAGAAGAAGAGAAAGATTGAGGCTGCTGAGAATGAATGAATGAATGAATGAACGAAACACTAGATGAAAGCAGGACTTAACCTCATAACTTTGAACCTGGACAACTGTTAGATGTACACTCTGAACTGAACCTTACCCCACCAGCCCCATCAACCTTACTTCAACCAAGCACCAGTGAGTACACTGGTTCCAAAGCAGAAGTTTTGATTATGACAACTAGGGATCAGCCGGAAATCGCCTCGGACATTTGCCTCGGCCGAATATCCCGTTTTTCGGCACTATTCGGAAGTATTCGCCTCAGCAAATACTGGACACGCAAATAGCAAATAGTTGTCAATAATTTTTTTTAACTTATTCAATAAACTTACACATATAAATGATATAATAAAGTGTAATTCATTGTTTGTGAAACTTTGTATCATTTATGATTTGCCAGAAATCACAATATACAATAGTAAAATATATTAAAAAATTTAAATAAAGTAATTAAATTAATGATTAATTTTTCACTACATGAAAATGTGAAGCTTTGCATTTGGAACAAATGGTACTCGGTTCGTACCCGGATCCGGCAAATAGTACATCCAAATACTCGGATCCGGTACTCGGTAGAAAATGTCTACCCGACTGACCCCTAATGACAACGTTTCTGATATTTTCAAAAAAGATGCTCAATAAACATCCCAAATCAATTGCTCTTTTATACGTACATTCAACGTAACCCTTTGCATTATGGAACGGTGCACAAGAAGTTACAGTAAACCAAGTTCAGTGGCAAACTAGTCACTAAAACACCCATTGCTAACCAAACAGCCAGAAAGCTCAACAATCCACTTATCAGTTTTGCTCTCTGGTGTAAATTGCTAACTCTTGTCTAAACCTTAATGACATTTAACACCACATACACAAGTTTACCAATACTATTGTTGTTGTTATTGTTAGACTGGAGGGTATCATAACCCCCACTTTTCATGCCCAAAATAAACAAAGCCCATTGTTATTTTCTTGCAGGAAAGTTTTCATTTGAGCCCTCAAGACTAAAAAAATCACAGAGCATCGTCATCACCATCGTAATCTTTATTGTTATTACCAATACTATTGCTGTTGTTATTGTTAGGCATTGAATATAAATGCCGCCATCGCAATTAGTTATCAATGGCAAACAATGTAAAATTTGGTACCCTGCACTTTCTAAACCCAGGCTACACCCGTTTAACACCACATACGTTAGCACGGAGAACGATTCTACATCATTTGATCTTTGACCTGTGCCACATAAATGTCCAATTACAATTACAATTGCTCGGAATAAAAGCCAAATAAGCACTAATTGGTTCAAACACATTTCTTACGGAAGAAAAACAAGCACATTAAAACGGCAATAGGCCTTAAACAAACAACAATTAATTTAGACAGACACTTGTGCAATTACAACTCATTCAACAATTATCGACCTTACAGTCAAGTGATTCCATTTTGAAAAGGCAACTCAGTCTACGCGTCGACTATCGACATGTTATTGTCACGGAGATACAGTGAAACCTCGCTATGTGAACAGAGATACTGTAGAGCCTGCCTATGGCAAACGTCCATTAACAAATGGAGCAATGCTACCAGAGAGAGCACACCGTCCAAAGCATTAAGCCTGTATTAAGTTAAAGCTTTGATTAACCTCAGCACACTTTTTCTACAAGTAATCATATCTGTGACTTCTCTCTCCAAATCTTCAATATAGCAGAGATGTCTCCATAACGCAGGGGTGGCCAACCTTTTCAGGCCGCATGAGGCCCACGAGTTGGCTATCCCTGCCATGATGTGTGCTTTGGCAAAGCTTTAACATTTAATGCAAAGCTTAATGTTTAACACAGACATTTAATGTCTCACTGTATCGGCAATCACAGATTTATCGGTATTTTCAAAGCGATAAAACTAACCATCTACGTTACACGTTCAATAATCACAAAGCGTCGGCACACCGTCTTCGGTATAGCAAGTACCAAAACGATAAGTACCGCCAAGTACCGAATCGATAAGCACAGCACGTCTGTACTTCCGATTACCTTAGCTACTAGTCCTTGATCTCAAAAACCTACAAGATATCTTCGTGTCTACAATCCTGTAAAACTGTTACACATGATCGTAACAGACGGTTAGTAATTGTTTACATCGTAACTCGTGAGGAGCGCTGAGTCCACTGGTTCCATGCAGGACGGACAGGTGAGCGAGCGCATGAGCCAGTCGTCGATGCACTCGCAATGGTAAGTATGTACACAAGGCAGGTACCGTACTTTATCGCCGACAACGAACTCGCCCATGCAGATGGCACATCTACAAATGAACACCAGATGTCGCTTTGACAAGAGTTTTACCATAATTGAAAACACACAATCGAGAGAGACTCTTACCAAATGACTGTAGCGCCGTTATCATACCAAGTCCGAGGAACCAGAAGCCAGGAACCAGAAGCCAGGGTAAAATGGTTATGAAAGATAGTTTTTCTTCAGGTGTGCACTACAAGTTTACAGGTACATAGCGTTTTGGAAACGAAGTTGGTAAAGGGTGAGTTTAGTTTATCTGGCAGAGATTTTATTTTAGTAGTGGGTTGAATTTATGGAAAATGCATATTAAGGAGAGGAGGGCGGGCAGTCGTAAGTGGGAGCATTAGCAAAGGATGGGATAGAAAAACGTGGTTTTCAACAGGAACGACAGAAGGGAAAAGCAGTGGGAAGAGGAAGAGCAGTGACATTGTCTGAAGAAGGAGCACAATGAAATGACTATAGAAGATAGGAGAGAGAGTTTGGAAGTGGACCGTAAGAGATTGCCATTGGCTTACAGAGTTTCCAGTCACATCTTATCTAACAACGTCGCTCTCCTCACAACCGTAGACCATGTGAGGTGTCAAGGGTGCTATATAAATAGATCTCCCATTTCTTCGCATTACACTGCGCATTAACCAGGTCAAAAAACATTAAGAACTTTTCCTGATGTGGTGCTATATATATTCCTGATACAATACATAGGAAGTGAGTTGTTTCCTGCTTACTCTCGTACTTTCTTGGTGCCCTCGTAGATGCCCCACGGCAGGTGGTTGATTAGACCGATCCGTTTTGCGATCTTTATCTGTTCGTCCTCAGACAACTGTAGGACCGGTTGACTTATGTCCATGCCCAAATGTAACCTCTGTAACAAATACAATGACGTAAACTAACCACATAACATTAATACGAGTGCTGATCAGTATAATCAAATCAATTGATTTCCATTATCACTATAATTATATTGCATTAATTATGCGAGCAAGGTCAGAAAATCTTAAGTGTACAGCAGTTGTGTACGAAGAACTCATACAAGGTCCTCACACAGTAACCGTCTCCGAGGATGACGCTCAAATCCATACCCTCTGCTTTACAAGCCAGTTGGTTACCATTCCCCTATAGTCCCGTTAGCACAATGGATAAGGCAACAATCAATGGATACTTCAAGGAAAACTATAGTCAAAGTTGATTAGAGAAGTCAGGTCAAGATCTGATATAATTCAGCTGAAAACAGAAGTCAAGCTGTTGTTCATTGCAAAGCTTTTGAGTAACTCTCTGGAAATTTAGTTTATGATAATGATTAGGAGAACAGCATAAAAAGTCGAGTTTGACTCGCATTATTATAAAAGAAAAGCAATCATCTTCCACAGGAGTTTAACCGTCTTCTGCAGGAACTCTGACTTCAGCTTCTCAGTCTTTCTCTTCCTCTCTTCCAGAAACACCTGAAGTCAATTTTATTTGTTAGTGATAGCACTGAATTGGGTCAGGAGCACCTCTGAATCGTCGAATGGCGCTTTTATAAATGCTCAACTACAATTACATTACATTACCAGGCCTTTACAAAGCAATATACCACCATGCACCCCACAACTAGTTGAATGAAAATTTTTACAGTGTTTTGAATTGGATAGGTAAATCCATGGAGTGCCTCAAGTGAAATAAGTTGTTTTAACGTGCAATGATACACAAAATGTGCAGTGATGAAAGGCTGTTAACCGCTCTTTGTGCATGAAAAGAATTGTAATTCATAATTATCTATGATTTTTATGTGCTCTGGCGCTGGCCATGTGCAGTGATAAATTTTCCTTAAAACATGCCCTGGAAATAACCTCCCAGATGGGCTCATGATATGAAAAAAGACGAGTTCTACAACAGTAAACAGCAACACTCTTGCCCATTGGAAGATACATTCCCACCATTGTTCCTCCCATCTCAGCTTAGGGGAGGGCAGAAGCTGGGGTGACCCCCTCCCATCGGATCTACCTCTTGCACATCCGCTCCTTGTTCTTCCACCTGGCTTCTAAACTGCAATGTCAGGCTCCATGCACCCAGATCTGCCTCAACTTCCACCTACGACATGTATTTCAGTTGCATTGGAAATGGAAGAATGTTCCACAGTGGATGTAATCAAGAAATGACTTGGCTTCTTGTCTGGTTGAATTTGGCCTAAAAGAGTCATGTATACATCATATGCTTGCATCACAGATTCACCCTTATCTGATTGCAAGCACAATCTGTCACAAGACAGAAAACTCCAGGGTTGTTTAAACGACTGAGCACTCTACTCCCATTCTTAAACATGCCACGCACATTCACAGATACAGCCAAAAACATGTCCGAAGTTTCATTCGTACTATTTCTACGATTTACCAGACCATTATTACGTTCTTTTTTTATCTGAATTCAGACGACTGCGTATAACTTTAACTTTCATCAGACTATTGTTAGATTGACCACACTGAAACAAATGATTCGACTGATATTAGATTATGTGGGGTTCATACCCTGTCGTGTTGGACATACGGTGGAGGTGGGGGGAGATCGACGTGGCCCGAAGACTCGCTGACTTCAGCCGAGGGGTCTATTCCCCTAAGCAGAGATATATCGTCCGGAGTAGACGCTTTAAAACAGTTACATCCCATTCTTAATCGACTCCAAGATTATCATATCCCAACTGCGTCGCAACTTCTGTCACCCGCCCGAGTCGTCGTTGTTCTTTAGTAGTTGCTGTCCCGCCCTTCTTTTATGATTCGCCTTCTTTGTTGTTGTTCTACGTATTGTTGTTGTTATGATTAATTCAGAGGTCAATGTTTATGACGGAAGCCGCTGATCGAGTGTATGATTTTCACAGACGATATATTCCTTGAGAGCCATGATTTAGGCGACATCTATCGGCGAGACATATGCGCTTGACTGATAACAAAGCATTATAATTAATTCTACAGAACATTTTCATTCGACAGAATCGACACAAGCTAGTTGCATAGCTGCTTTGTCCGAATATTTCTCTACATTGCCTCTGGGTTCTTAATCTGTTTCACGTTTACAAATAACAGTGTGTTTTTGCAGACCAAAAGCTGTGCGGCCGTGAAACTAAACAGGATAGAATGGAAATCATGGTTGTAAACAACAAACAGTAAAGTGAGAGAACATACTTCTGATATTGTAATATCACAAGTATGAACGCTGCCCAAGAATTAAGTATTTTGCTCGAAGCGCTGGTAATGTTGTAAGGCGTTTACTCGGAGAAGTAAATCTGATAATTCTTGCCAAATAATATTCTTAGACTTTCAGGAACAACTGAAAAGAGAATACCAGTGAACCAGCTGGCTAGAAATTTTAAAAAACTTGAACATTAAAGCTATCGAGCAACATAAGAAATCGCACTCTGGTGCCACCTGTTGCACGAACTCTCACTCTGATTGGTCAAACGTTTAATGGCCGACTCGCTGTGATTGGTCGTTGGTTTAAACATGGTTTGGCGGCGGTTTTAGTTTAATTTTTACACTGAGAAACTACAAAATAAAGCTTATTTTTGTATTAATTTGTATTTTAATAGTTTAAGTTGACTAATACAACGATGATGAAACCTCAGTATGTTAAAATATACTACTCGCATGAATTTTAAATGAACGACTTGCATTTTATGATCTGTTTGGATTTCACTGTACTCCGACGACCATCATGATTCACTGATTCACTGGACCTTTTTAGTTCTAGATTTGTTACTCTTCGTGAAAATACACTTTGTAATCTGGAGTATGATTAGCATAGTCTTTTTTGTATCTTTCTGTGGTCACTTCTTATACTAGTAAACATTTCATTCGATCCACTTACTTTCACCCATGCGCTGACCACACCCGAGCAGCGTTGGACTTTCTCGGTCGGTGGGCCAATGCTTTGGAATGTATTGCCCAGTTCTCGTCGTTGTGGCAGCTCGCTAATGTCTTTCAGGTCTAAACTTAAAACTTGCCAACTTCGACAACTTGCTTACACCTCCCCTATGTCGCCTGATTTTCGGTTTCTCCGATCTATCGGATTTGGACAAAGCCGTTTGAACGGATTGAGTCTTGACTACGACTTCACTTGAAGCGACCATTAGCTGATGCCTGATGGATTATGATAATGCTGTAGAAGTCTAATTAGATAAGTTCAGGGCAAACATTTACAATCGGGGTGCATAACCCTAGCCCTGAATTTTAAAATCCAGCCTCCACTCGCAGGTATAGATTTTTAGTCGCACAAATACATAGGCTATACTAGCCCTAACCAACCATCACGACGCTTACCCTGAACCTACCCGAGCCCCCTTATGCAAAGACACCCACCCAGGTAGTTGATAGGCAGCCCAATTGTAGATGTTTGCCAGGTTTAGTAAGCCTTAGTGAAACGTGGTCCTGAACCCAAGAAAATTGGCCATTGTTGAGTGTTTTGTGTTCATTTGTCCAAAATATGTTACGTCCTAAGGCCAACTACATTACGTTCTGTATGTGTTGAAATGACAGAAGAGGAAAAACGCCGAAGAAGACACCCGGACGGAAGCCTTCTCCGACACAGACGGACCCAGTGGAGGTGACCTAGAATTTTTTCTCTGTCATTTTTCAATTCATTCTTTAATAAGGTAACCCAGTTTGTCATGTACATATGCAATTTCTACAGGTTGGTAGCAACTCCTTGAAACCCAATCCCCAAAGTTGAAATTCCACATAGTCCCTCTAACTTTATGTTCTAAGTGAAAATAAAATTATGATATTATTAATCTGGGAGAGTGGGAGAGGACTAGGCTAAGAAACTGAAGTCGCTAACACTTTATACCCATGGCTGCCCCTCAGGCTAGCTTAAGGAACTGCTTGACTTCTGTGTCTAAGACAATGGTACGGCATTTTACCACCCTGGCTTCGTCTTATGACGGTGGGTTGTTAGTCTTTTCCAAGTCGTCTCATCTTCCCACCAACAGTGTATGGTCGGTGTACTCATTATAACTGAGTTGACTAGGGACACAGGTGGAGCAGAAATCTCGGTTGATAGTCCAGCATGCTGACCATTGGACCATCATGCTGCTCTGAAACTGGATAGTTTTTTCTTAACGTGGATTTTTTTCAACAGGTGTTCTGTCGCCTTCGACCGCTGGAAGATTCAAACGATGCGCCTTGTGTCAAAGTCATCAGTGCGAACACGCTTCTTTTGTCCATGCCGGAGGTAGATAGAAGAAATCATTTTTATTGTTTTAGTGTATGATTCTATATCTTTTTTCTGATTTTTAGCTTTGTTCAATTTTGACTTGTGTATGGTTGCAAACCAGAGATATTCTACTCACATTATCTGAATGGCTCTAGCTTAAACGAGACTTTTGCGACTTTATCATGACATCAAAAGACATGAGTCAAGGGTTGCTTCAAGTTAAATCACAATTAAAAATCATAATCCAATGGTAACTGGAAATTTATTTAGCACCACTTGAAGAGAGACTCATCAGAGACGCTTCCGACCTAACACAATGAATCCACAATCAAACAAAATGGTCTTCAAGCATTTGTGGAAAAGAGGCAGAGAGGCCAAGAAGCTCTTGTCGCAGCAGCAGCTCAGAAAAACTGCATTACCACCTTAACACATTACCATTTTGAGCAATAAGTTTAATATTTCAAAACAATATTTAGGGAGCAATGAATTGAATAAAGTAAGAAGAGAATGTTTGTTTTTGTAACTGTAGACCGTCTCAGTGGTGGATTCTATGGTTATCTTTTGTCAACTGATTTTATGTATTTGATATTTGATTATGTGTTTGTGTTTAACTAGAACTCAATGGCAGCCCAGGCTGCAAGAAATGGAGGCATGTACAAAGAGGTAAGACCACATTTAAATTCTAATTCTGTTTTTATTTTGTTAGGATTAAATGACTGTTATTTGCAACAGATTTCCTCTGCTGTTCCAGCATCCTAGTTTTTATTCTGATCAGACTTCTCCAATTTAATTGGTTTCCTTTTGCACTTGGAATCATCCTGTGTCATATCAATCCACAGTAAAGTTTTTGTTGATGTTTAATTGGTATTTATTCATTGAGGGTTAATAGTGTTTATTGATATTGATAAATTATGTAAGTCTTGTTTCTTTAGGTTCAGAACACGTTCCAGCATGTCTTTGATGATAAGATGTCACAGAAGGCATTGTTCGATCGCGTTGCTCTGCCTCTCGTGACGGATGTTCTTCACGGCAAAAATGGTTTGATCATTTTCGATGAAACTAATTATCATAGAAGTCAAAGTAACATTAAAGCAATGTCTTTTATATGATGGAGTGGTATATGAGTCGTTAGAATTGATATGTCATTCAGCATTTAGGAATAATTTCTAACTGCAATTACAAGAAGTGATTGATTTTGTGGGTGCTATAATTGTAGCTCTGCTGTTTGCCTATGGTGTGACCAACTCGGGAAAGACTCATACAATGACTGGTTCACCCCAGGAACAGGGTATCCTACCTCGTTCCCTTGACGTCATTTTTAACAGCCTCCAGGACCTACAGGCTAAAAAATATGTGAGTGCATCTTGCCATCATTTAAGAGCAGTTATGGCTGGTTACTGTGCTTGTAATAACTTATTTATTTAGCTTTAAGCTGTTACTTATGTGTGTTAGTTGAATTTTTTAGTTGAAGTTTACTATTATTTATTTTATTAAATTTCTTGTCCCATGAAAAATTTTCTGTGTTTGCACTGATGTTTCAAGCCCTATGTTAACTGGTTGGCAAAAGTTAACTGGAACATTCTGAAATTCCTGAGTGCTTTGATTTAGAAGATATTGTCTGACCTCATTGGTTCAGGGAACAGCCAGTAGCCATGTAGCTGTCTGCCAAACAGTAACTTAGTTCTGAAAATGAGGAATTTGATGAAGTCAAGTTATGCTGTCAATAATTTCTTAGTGAGCTAATTGTGATATAATTTAGAAACGAAAATTCACCAAGCTCCTTAAGCGTTGTGTGTGAACCGGTCCTGTTGGCTGTTCTTACGACGGTCTGTTTTGTTGTTGCCAGGTCTTTAAGCCGGACAAGATGAACGGGTTTGACGTACAGACGGAAGCAGATGCGATGCTCGAGAGACAGAGGAGAGACATAACTCCAAAGATGTTAAACACAGCACCACCAACACCTGGAGGAAGGTAGGAACGGAAGTTCGGACCATTCTTGTCTGTCCCAATAATTTTAATTATTGAATGGAGAGGGTGTGGCTGATAATTCTTCTGTGATGCTGATAAAGATTTCATCACTGAGAAATGAGATATTAAGTAACCACTGTTACACTACTATTACATAAAGCCTATATGACTTTGTAACCCTTGTGAAATCAGCTACAAGATGAGTGGGAGGATATCCAGCCAACCACCTTTTATATGCTGAGGCTAAGAAAATGAAGTCTTTAATGCAACATCAGTTTTATCATGCTTTTCTTTTGTCTTCAGAGACCTTTACGACGGCCTGCAGATGCCTCGCATACGTGACACGACTCGAGTGATCGACATCGACGAAGACAACAGTTACAGCGTCTTTGTGTCTTATGTCGAGATCTACAACAACTACATTTACGATTTACTTGAAGAGTTACCGTATGATCCAATTACGGGTTACAAGTAAGGATCAGATGATGTTTAGCCATAGGATTTTATTCTAGAATATCCTCTCATTTCTTGTGTTTGTATAAAGTGGAAATCTGATGAAAAAGTGCCAGTCAGTTTTATCTTAAGGTTTTGCACAGGGTAAGATAAGATATGTGTGTATCTCTGACTGATCGTGTGTGTGTGTCGTTGTTTTGTCAAGGCGCCCTTGTAACAGCATGTGCTGTGTTACGGCGCCTTAGAAATTGTCGTCATTATTTTTATTATTATTATTATTATGTATCTATTGGAGCATTTTCGTAGCATCTTTTAAAGGCTTCACAGAAGTAAATCATTTTTTAACAGAAGACCTAGTCCTGAAGTTTAAAGACCTTTTAGCCATAAAGCAGACATTACAACCAAGAAGTTTTCCTTCCAGGTTGTTTGGAGTAATAAAAATACTTTTAGTTTGACTTCATTGACTGGCATTTTAAAGACAGCATCTGGTGAATGCATTTTGCAGAGCGCCGACATCGAAGATCTTACGTGAAGACAGCAGCCACAACATGTACGTGAGTGGCGTTGTCGAAATGGAAGTCAAGTCAACGGAAGAGGCTTATGAAATGTTCTACAAAGGTAAGACAACAAAGTGACATCCGATCGTGATAGAGACTTACATCTCACCACCTAGAAACGAATTAGGTTTTAATCGACAATGTGACTGACTAACCTTGTCGCAGATTCGCTTTTCTGTTTGACTTTGTCTTCGTGCATTAAAAATTTTTGTAATTAATAATATAATAGAAGAGAACTGTGGCCAGGTCATGAAACATGCCTCTCATTGGCTTCTTCCAACTAATTAATATTCATGACCAATGACATCACTGTTTACAAAATGGCGACATATTCCAACGAGTGATAGGTTCACACTTCATTCCAAGTAAATTTAAATATGCTGTAATCAGCTTCTCTTTTAAAACTAACAGCCACAGTCTATCATAATTTGCTTCTGGCTCATTACGTGCAAATAGCTTTGGAAATTCAAATTTGGAAATTCAGAGTTTGGAAATAAAAGTTCGAAATTCAAAGTTCAAAATTCAAAGTTTGAAATTCATAGTTTCTGATGTTGTTTTTTTTAGGGCAGAAGAGACGAAAGGTGGCACACACGGCTCTTAACACGGAGTCAAGTCGGAGTCACAGCGTCTTCTGCATCCGAGTCGTCCAGGCTCCTTTGGATCCAATCGGAGAAGAAGTCCTTCAGGTGACTATTATTATTGTTTCTTATGATGTATATATTATTTATATTATTATTACTATTATTATTATTATTATTGACTTAAATTCAGATGCAACATGTATTGGTGATGATTTGTGTCAATTTAGGACAAAGACAAGGTGTGTGTCAGTCAATTGGCACTTGTTGATCTCGCTGGCAGTGAACGAACTTTAAGAACGGGCAACGCAGGCGATCGACTCCGTGAGGCTGGTCAGTATATAATCTAATCCAATCCAGTTACTAATCTAATCTGGTGACCTCTTAATCTACTCTAATCTGGTGAGAGCACTCTAACCAATCGGCAACTGTGTGCCACAAACGAAGAATTTATCTTCTCTTTTCCATATGTGCTGTTCTGTGTTTATTGACCAGTTTTTTAATTTCTGTTCTGTTAAGAGGTAAGTATGAATTAAAAAAATCGCAGTTGAAATTTTGTGTTTAGAATTTCAAATAATTTGCCATTAATTACCAACCTTGTTTTATATTTTTGCATTTGGATGTAAGTCTTTTACTTTTGAAGATTTTTGTTTACATGTGAGGGTAATTTATTTAGATTTGAAGGCAATTTATTTAGATTTGACGGTAGTTTAGTTACATTTTAATTAAGGTAATTGGCTTATGTGTGAAGGTAATTTATTTTCATTATGAGGTAATTTATTTATGTTTCAAAGGTAGTTTTGTTTTTACCCTTGAAGGTTATCTGAGTATGTTTTTCTTTCCTTCTAGGAAGCATTAATCAGTCACTGATGGTTTTGAGAACGTGCATTGAGACTCTTAGAGAGAACCAGAAATTCGGAACAAATAAGGTGAGAAAAACCTCCTTCAGTAGATAGAACATTGATATTTAATCTGCAAATGAATAAACAAAAGTCTGATTGTCTGATCTTAAGAATGGCTTATAATGGAATTTAAAAATATTATTTTGTCACAAAATTGCTGTTATGTAACTAGGAATCTTGTGACTCTGCAAGTGATTCATGTGAATGTGATTCATGTGAATCTGCTACGGATTCATGTGAATATGTGATTCATATGAATATATGATTCATGTGAATTTAGAAATGATTCATGTGATTCTGATAGTGATTCATGTGAATCGGCTACTGATTCATGTGAATGTGATACATGTGGCTGTACGAGAGTCATTCATGTGAATTACAAGTGATTTGGGTGAATTTACAAGTGATTCGTGTGAATTTACGAGTGATTCCTGTGTATTTACGAGCGATTCATGTGAATTTACGAGCGATTCATGTGAATTTACGAGTGATTCATGTTAGTCTGCGAGTGAATCAGTGAGCAATTCGTGCAGTGTGTCATACGTGATTCATTCTTGTTCTGATGTCATTCTCTGATCAGATGGTGCAGTACAGAGACTCGCGCCTGACGCATCTCTTCAAGAACTACTTTGATGGCGAAGGCAAAGTGCGAATGATCGTCTGCGTCAATCCAAGCGCATGCGAATACGACGAAACTCTGGTCAGTAAAACTTAACAACAATTCAGTCTATTGCTTTAGGTTCCTATTTATGTAGAGCCTTTGAAATTTACTCGTATATGGAGCTACGTAAATGTGTATGTTATATTACTTAAACTATGATTTCACTATCTTCAAAACAGGATTGATTGAGAAGAGACAGAGAAAGAGACAAAGACGAATAGAGAGAATTATTTACTTAGGTGGTTTTGTATTGTTCCGTGTGTGTGTAGCAAGTGATGAAGTTTGCTGAGATGACACAGGAGGTGCAGGTCGCTCGACCGATGGGAGCGTACTTTGACATCGGCCTAACACCCGGAAGAAGAAGAATTCATCAACATTACAAGGACGCACTGGCCAGCCTACCACCCAATGGTCAGTCTCTCTCTCTCTATCCCTCTCTCTGTATTAGTGTTTGTCTCTCTCTCTCTTGATCTGTTTCTGCATGTGTGTGTATCTCTTGATCTCTTTCTCTGTGTCTCTATCTCACGTTACAATATAATATAGCTCTGCATTAGTGTAATTTATACCTCCCTCCTTCCAAAGGTCCAAAGTGCATGCAACCAGATGTATTACCACACAGCAGAACATTGATGGTGTGCTCGCCATCCCTACTTACTAACAGCAAGTGGCACACGGAAGAAAATTTTTGTGGAATTCAGAGCGTCTCCCAAAATTTCAAACTTCAAAATACACAATCACTCTAGGAATTCACATTTTCTTTTACGAAGGATTTTATTTTAACACCTTTCTAAAGGCATCTTTGCAGCAATGTCTTTTATTTCATAATTTTTTATGCTTTGTCATTTAAAGCCTGTATTAGAAAAATTCTTATATACTGTGCAAAATTCTCAGAGGCACGCGAGGGAGTTTTTAAAATGTTTTAGCGGCACTGTTGGTACGCAACAGGTCTTTAAACAGATTTGCTACTGTAACCAATCAGCTGCCATCTGTCTCGAATAAACAAATATATGTATGTCTCACTCATTCCCTCTGTATCTCTCACTGTCTGTCGTTCTCAGTTAGTCCTTTTGCTGTTAGATGTCTTTGTGCTTCTATAACAGTTTATTATGATATCACGGATGCCTTGTGTTACTTGAAGCTGTGTTTTATGGCAGAGGCGACTGAAGTGCAGTTGACAGAGATGCGCACTTACTCGATGGGTCCTCCTTTTCCGACTCTCATGGTACGTATATGTGTGTGGTTGTTTTGTAGGTGTGCGTGTATGTGTTTCAATTACTTATAGAAAGGCTCTCTGTGTGTGTTTGAGATGTTTGTGTTCTTAGTGCTAAATTGCTTCTGTCTGTTTGAAGGAGAAGATTCCAAGTGTAGAAAACCAATACTCTGTCAAACTGATATTAACCCTCAGGCTACCAAGGTTTTTTTGCGACATCGGCTACCAAGGGGGGGGTGGTTACCACCCCCCCCCCCCCCCCCCCGGAATTTCGTGTTTGGTTTAAGATATCATATCATGTCATACAGCATTTGATTCAGCATTCATTTCTGAAAAGAATGGTATATTTAGTTGTAAAATATATGAATGCATCTCGAAATTATATTGCTTTTAACAAAGGCACCGGTCCATTTAACGATATCTGATATTATCGCACACAATTTGTACTATTGATCAATTAATATTATGACGTAAGGCCCTACATCGACACGCAAGACTGATATATATATATATATATATATATATATATATATATATACGCACACTCACATTATTACCGGTATATGTGTGTGTGTGTATATATATATGCCCATAGACAATTACGATTGTTACGTAAATACCTGGACAAAAATATATAAATGATGTGGGTTTTGAAAATGAACTATGTATCCAAGAATATTCTAAATATAATAAATATATTGAGGCTTAATTTTCAACAATACAAACTATTCCAAAGTCTGTTTTAGTTACAGGCAAAACCTAAAGGCGTGCAGCTATATCAACATGAAACAAGAAATTATGTAATTTTTCCCGGCAGTCAAAAACGTCAGTGGTCCTTGCAGTTATTGCAAGTTACTTTCATTGTTTTGTGCGAATGCTTCCTGCAAACCGGCTTCTTGAACACTTCACAGCACTGCTTTACTCTGTTAGTATTCTGCTTCAACTGTTTATAGCCCTTCCCCATACCCAACCATATCGGTTTACGTTGTGATATTGCATCAGTGATTTTCACACTGAAAAAGCATATTATTATTCATTATGATCACTTCCGGTTATCAAAAGACAAATAACTAAGCAAGTAAATATAACCCTAAATTCCCTCTAAAGAATGGCATAGTTGTTTCTCTTCCAGAAAGAATAATGAATACCTTTATAGTCGACAACAGCTAACAGCTGACGAGAGAAATTCCTGATTTCATAAGTGGTACCTAGGCTATATCGGGTATAACTTTTTTATGGCGTGGGATATCATCATGACTTTTACCTCAAAATTTGCGCAAATGGACCCCCTACAGCTACCTAAAATGTCAAAATTATATTCCATGTGCAAAAAAAGTTTTTCCAGAAAAACCTAGGGGGGGGTGGTAACCACCCCCCCTTGGTAGCCCGAGGGTTAAAGCTGGATTTGATTAGCCTATACTTCTATTAGGATATTTATCATTGTTATCGCTGTTAGTAATTCTTTTTAAACGAATGAAAATATTGCATTTGATGAGTCGAAATGTTGTTTCTGGAATATTGGACCTCGTCCTCAAGGTTATTTGTCATAATTGTATGATATAAATATAATTATTGGTATTGTACCTCATGGATGCAGATGTTTTGTGAGGGTGTATTCTTTGCATCTTGTGTTTGTATTTTCAGTTGACAGACCCGAGTGATGATAGAACTCTAATGATGCTGGCGACATTCCTCAAAGAAAGGGAAACGCGGCGAAACGCGCTTCAGGGAGACCTCGAGAAAAGGGGTGAGAGTTCCTCAGTCATCCCACACGTAGGGGGTTAGAGTCTGTGGTAAAAGCTAGGCTAATGTTTATGCAGCTGTGGTAAAAGCTAGGCTTGTGTTTTGAAAGCAAAAGGGATGTTCAGTGAATTTTGTTTAACTCTTGTAGACTCTGACTTTCTGAGGTTTTGAAGCAGCTAGTGCCTGAGAATTTTTTCGGGTCAAATACAATATCATGTACATATCTTACTATCAGCAAGAAATTAACTGAAACCGTGATGATAATCAGTTTCTTTTGGTTAATTATCTGACGTGGTGCCATTAGAAAATGTATGGATTACGTGTTTGTCAATGTCCAAACTAATGTTAGCCAAGCTTTTGTTGCGTACAAACAATGATAACTGATGCCTATTGTGTTTCGCTGATGGAGGATTGTTTAGCTTAGACGAGATATTTTCATCATCCCCTGTTTAACACTTTAACAACAACCTGCATTGGTTTCCCAATCACTTTTAGTACAGTTTGTCATTAAAGTGTTGAGATGTGACTTTGCTCATGTCACAAGTGTCTATAGTTATTATGCATTTATAAAGCACCACTGTCTAATGACCAAGCATCAGTCGATGGCACTGAACAGTAATTGTGAGTGAAGGACATGCTCAAGGTCCCTACACAGTAATTGGGTAGAGGCTCGAACCCGTACTCTCTGTATTACAAGGTGATCAATGTGACCAATCGACTATCATGTCCACAATTGGCTAGGTGGAAGAGGTACTGTGGCATTTTTTTTATCTTGAAGAATGTAAGGAGACAATTTCTTGGTGTTATTTCAGAGCAGAAATTTCGTCAGCGGTTGCTGGAGGTTGAGTCGGAAAACAACGACCTTCGAAGTCGTCTCTTGGATCTGGATTCGCAGTTGGCTGCAAAGGACTCGGATTTGACCAAAGTTCAGAAGCGCCTGCGCAGCCTTGAGAAGTCGAATGAAAGTCTTCAACACCGAACGTCCAACTACGAACAGGAGCGACGGGACCTTGAACGAGAGGTCGGAAATCGGTTTTTGTATTTTGGCATTTCTCAGGGTTAGGGCTTTATCTGTAAAATTCAGATTACAAACCAATCATTTTCAGATTATCAGATCGCCAATCCTATCGCCAATAAAAATCTTCTGTGGCTCATTCAAGATCATTTGTGCATTGCCTAATGTCTTTTGGGGCAATGGAGCTGAAATTTCATGAGTGTGTGTGTGGGTAAGTTTTTGAACCCAATACCTCCAGGTAGAGTGAGATACAACACTAGATGACTGCAACATATTGTTCCCTCATGTTATTCTTGTTAGACGACTAGCGTGTGATGAATAAGAAATCCTATTGATGTTAATAAGAAATCCTATTGATGTCAATAAAAAATCCTATTGATGTCAATAAGAAATCCTATTGATGTCAATAAGAAATCCTACTGGTATCAATTAGAAATCCTATTGGGGTGAGCTTACGGACTGCTCTTTTTATCGTTTAGTTTACTTTAGACAAAACCTAATGTTTAAACTGAGTCAAATGTTTTTTTGTGACAGATTGGTGAGCGAGAGTGGAAGATTCTACAGGAGAAGATGGAGAAAGATCGGCTGAGACAGGATTACAAGGCCAAACTTGTTCTCACAGAACAGCATTTCAACCAAAGAATGGTCCGTGCTATTCCTTCTCAGTTTCTCTTTGCGCTAATCGGATATATTGAAGAAAGAAACTTTTTTTTATTTGCACTTCCTGTTGGCATACATTTGTGTATTTATGCAGCTCTGTGATATTCAAGAGAGGTGATAATTCTGGTTTTGTGCTGAGCAGCATAGAAGAGAAACAAGAGCGGTCTCTTAACACTCTAACTGCTTTGCTTTCCCAGTCGCTTCTAGTGCACTGTCAAGTGTTAAGCTACCCTGAGAGGCAGCTATGGGTTTGAAGTGTTAGCGACTTCTTTTTCTTAGCCTTGGCATATGAGGGCGAGTGGCCAGTCGTCTTTCTCACCGTCTCATCTTCGGGTGATGACAGCATGCGGTCGTTGTACTAATAATAGCAGAGTTGGGGGTTCAAATCCCCATCATGGCAGAAATTTGTGTCATGATTTCTGCTCCACCACAGCATAATCCCTTGTAAATGCCTCGTGTGCTTTGAGCATCTACACAAATTCATATAGAGTTTTATGTTGCACATTTCACATCTTTCAGGATCAGGCGACACGTAAGCTGAAACAGGAGACATTTGCACAGCTGAATGCAAAGCAACAGAAGCTGGACCTCCTGCGAAACATCATAAATCAGGACAGTGATGCGTCTAGCACTCCAGCGCATCGACTGCGTGCCACTCCTGCACCAGCCAAGTACGGCTCATCCAGGATCTATCCGGCGCAGTCGGAGCCGGATCTGTCCTCCGTCTCCGACTCCAATAAAATGCCGCCACCAACTCCGAAGTTTGTTCCTCGTGCTGCAGCAACTGTTCAGTCAGCAAGGAGCGTGGCTGTTCCTCGCACCAGCCGAGCGAGATCTCCACCTCCTGTTAAACCGGTAATTTAAACCATTTTCATCTTAGAGAAAGATTTGGTCGATCGGTGTGCAGTTAGGTTTGAGTATCGACTTAATCGCAACTTATTTACCGATATATTCCCACAGTATTGACGTTGAACGTGGTTTCAGTTTGAAGCAGTGATTGCTTGATTGATTATTGATTTTTTTTATAGTTTATATTGATTGACAGATTGCTAGAGATACTATTGATTGATCAGCTGATTTATTACTAGAGATTGATTAAGATGGACAGACGCTATAACTTTGTCGCACCTTGTGATCGCGTTGCAATTAGTTCATTTTCTGAAGTGGAAGTATAATTCCGGGTCCTTGCCCGATGACCGTGATTTGTCAAAGTTCATCTTACGCCTGATCGCAGTTCCAACATGCATTGAATATCCTCAATCCTTGTTATCCATTTCTTTTCTACATCTGCTGAGTGAAAATCCTAATGACAGAATGTAAATAGATTTACCTGTTGTAAGAGAGAAAACTCAATTTACTTGTGGTCTTTTCGCTTTTAGAAGCCTGTAATAAACGCGAAATTTCACCGTCGATCAAAGTCCACTTCGGACGACGTCTGGCTCGATCATCGTCCACAAGGAACGATCGAAATCGGTGAGTCTTTGAAAGAAAAGAGCAGATTTGTCAGAGGTGGGATAGAGTAATGGTAACATGGCCAGGAGAGCAATAGATCGCAGTTCGATACCCGTAACCTGGCGCCTTGCATGGCTGCCAAACCGTGTGTTTAATTAAGATCTTGATTGTACTGTCATGTTTCAGTGTAATCTTACTGTGTACTTGTCAGTTTGAATTAATAGAGAAGAATATTATTATTATTTATTACTCGTGAGTGCAATCTGTTGTGGGGCACTAATAATAAGGAGCTGTAGACTCTGGAATGTACACAGACTTTCCATACGACCCTCATCTTAGTCTCCAGTTGCCTTAATTACTGGCCAGGTAATATTGGTTAATTGATGTATTGACTGCAGTATTGACACGGAGCGTGGTTATCAGTTTTTAGCAACATTTCAATGACTGATTTATTGATATACGTATTGATTTACCTTCTCTGCAAATCATCAGTTTGTCATAAACGACGCTTAGCGGCTTATCAAAGCCAGTGCTGATGGTGACGTGTTTTTTCAATTCACGATACCATTCAGTTGCTCAAAATGATATTTTATAGTGTTCAAACTGTGGCATAGGAATGTTTTAAATGTATTCATATATGAGGTTGTTTGACAAAATTAATATCCATGTAATCAAATACTGTTACACATGCAACATGTCCAACATCCCAAATCTCGTATTTAATTCGACTTTACTGTGTCACCTCATCTTGGTATAGCCTCCATAAAACATGTGCAGAGATAGTAAATTTCTGATGTTTACTCTTACATAAGCTGATGACAGTCTGTTCTGGAGTTGCTTCTATCCCTACGGCAAGTAATGGCGGATTAGTTTCTCACAGTTGTCTAACTCGGTTTAGTTGCAGAAATTTGAAGAGTAGAGTTCTTGTGATGTTGTAACATTTTGACTAACATGGTTGCGTTAAGTATAATTAATACTTTTATCATATGTGTTTTTTCTTATGAAGTTCTCTTATGCTGAGCAGTTTGCACTGTTGCTAGTATTGGTTATGATCTTTCAATTTGTTTACGTCATGTTTTTGCAGAATATTCCAGAATAACGTTGTAGCCTTCCTGTGATTATTGTAATAACGTTTCAGTATCACAAATGAATTCTGTTAGATTTTTTGTGTCTTTATGCCTGATGTCTTTCAATCAGGATTGAATTTACATCTTAAATTTATTTGATTCTAATTTAACGTAAATATAAGTAGCTTCAGGACTTGTGCCTACCTGTAAATTGAGCCGGAACTCCTTGATTTGCTCTCAGCTTTAAGAAAATTTTCCTACTTAAGTGCTTTCCTGTGAGGTTATTTGTTAAAAGTTACATTTGAGAGCCATATATCCTTGATCATGTTATATCAGCATCTGTGTTAGAAGAAGTGAGTGTAATCTAGCGATTTCTACTGCGATGTTATTGAAATGCACAAAGTAATCGATGGTTGCTTCCAGCAGTACATTGTAAAACGGAAGTGATCCATTGAAGAAGAGCAGTCCGTTACCCCGCAATGCAGTCGTGCATATGAAGTGTTAGCAACTTCATTTTCTTAGCCTCGTCATATGATGGCGGGTGGCCAGTCTTTGCCGTCTGATCTTCGAACCAATAGTGTATGGTCAGTGTACTCATTACAAGCTGAGATGGCCAGAAGGCCACAGGTGAAGCTGAAATCTCGGAAAATATTCTGCCTTCGCAGGGATTTGAACCCTGACCTCTTGGTTGACAGTCTACCATACTAACCACTTGACTAGTATGCTGATGTGCACCCCATTAGAGTTTTAGAAATCCAGTAAAATCCCAGAGATACCAGAAGTCTGAAGGCTGTAATAGGTAAGCGAATTGAAACACATGTGAAATGTGAATCTTGGTTGTTCTCGTTATTGCTGTGTGTGGAGGAACTTATGTTTCTGCTGACTGGGAACAATCCTTGTTCCTTTAGACGACTTTAAAATTGCTGTGGCTAGGATGGGAACACATTGGAGTAGATATATGTTGAAGAGGACTTTTACAAAGCTATAGATTGATTCGATTCAAATTGTGGCTGTTTTGTGTTGAAGGCACTCTACTGCAGCCGAAGATGAAGAAACGGAAGTCTGTTACAACACTCAACGAGAAGGACACACGAGATGCAAACAAATATGTCCTCACGCATCAAGATCTGGATTCTGATGGCGGACTCGCCACAAAGCTCGTCAAGGTATGGTCTTCCACCTGACCTCAACTGTGATTTCTCCCTTCGATTAAGATTTTAACTCATCTCGTCAAGGTGTGCTTTTCCACATATCTTAGACATCAGTATGTTCTCTACATTTTTAATTGCAGTTGTGACCCCTACCTTTGTAAACTTGCAAAAGAATTGTCATTACTGAATAACGAATGGGGATGTGATAGCCAGTCGGTTAGAGCGGTTGGCTTGTATTGTGATGAGAACAGGTTCAATCCCCGCCTCAGGCAGTTACTGTGTAGATTTTTTTTTAACAGTTTGACTGTTTTCATATTATAATTATAATATAATATAATTATATTCTTTATTATTTCAAACCGACAGACGCAGTAAGATTACATTGAAACATGAAACTACAATCAATATCTTAATTAAACACACGGTTTGGCAGCCATGCAAGGCGCCGCCCTAGAGGGGGGTTACGGGAGTCGATCCGCATACCTCATGCTCTCCTGGCCGTGACTGTTACCACTACTCTGTCCCCCCTCCCCAATATATTCAAAATAAATTATTTTAAGAAAATATTATTGTCTCATAACGTGACAGTTTATGAATGTTGAGATGGTTTCTGCATTCAACAGGGTGACATTCTGACAACCCCGGGCGGAGGCACGGCCGTCATTTTCAATGACGTTGAGGTCATTACCAAAAAGTCTCCTGGAGATAGGTAAAGAAATCTGTGTATTTAATTAATTCTCTTCAGCCTGTGATAATCTCCTCATTATACAACACTATGGGAGCCTTGAGTTACCAGAAACAAGCAGATACACCACATGTGTGAACCACTTAACACCTACAGTCACAAATAGCTCTGGGAAAAGCCAGCGCAACCAGGTGCATTGTCTGCTGCTAATATAAACGGTGCTTAGTTTGCTGATAGTGCTGTCTGCAGACTTGATTAGATATAACTATTGTTGAGATTATTACTTATTTTTAGTTTTTAAATTCTGTCGCATTGTATCTTATGCACAAGGCATCAACTGATGGTGCATCAAAAAGCAAGCCGTAATCAGGTGAATATGATACATAAATCATTCGTTGAGACAGAGAAGCAGCCTATGGAGGATAAGCAATTTGAAAAAAGGAAGTCCTAAGTTAGGAATGAATGACACAATCGACCAAACAGAACGGACAGACACAGAGAGTTCTGAAATCCAGGTCCAGTAACTGAGAAAACCTCTTCCTCCAATAACAGTTGTGGTCTTGGTATGACCAGAGAAAGAAAGTCAGATGACACTGGCTTGAATAATGTCTGAGGAATGATGACTGGTTGCAAGTATCATGGTTGGCCACAGTTGAGTGGTGTATGCATGGCTACTTTTAAGACGTCTGATCATTTCATGTCTTCTGTTTGTTGATGTTAGGAAACGTCATTCTGCTTCTGCTCGACCAGAAGACTTTGATGGCGAATGGACCGACACTGAGACACGTTGTAACATTGCCGTCGAAGGACATGGCTTCCCAAAGTACGACTTATGGTTACGTTGAAAGTTAACACTTTAATGACAAGCTGCTTTGGTTAGCCAGTCGCTTTTATTGAACTCTTGTCGTTAAAGTGTTAATCAGTTCAGTTGCTTATCTGTTTTTCAGCAGTTCATAAGAATGACTTGGAGGTTTTTAAGAGTTGTTCTAGTGATGGCTACAGATTGTTGGGTAGCTGTTGTGTTTCTATGTGAGTGTAGTCTGGACCATATGTGTGAGGACAAAAGTTGATAGAGGCAGGCAGTGAATGACCAGTTTTCTTTGCCTTATCACACTTTCTTCGTGAGAAAAGTTTTGAAAATTGCCTGGCTGTAAATAGTAAAATTCATAAACACTTGTGCAGTTTAACACTTTAATGACAAGCTGCACTGGTCTTCCAGTCACTTTTGGTACACGCTTGTCACGAGTTTTATTGGGGTATAGACTCAGTGATGCCACTTGGCCTTGATAGGATGTGAATACATGTATCATACTTTGATTCATTTTATTTTGTTTGATTTTATTTTGTTATTTTCGTTTTTATTTTTCTTAATTGTATTTTGCTGTTTTGATTTGTTTTGTTTCTTCCATTGTATTGTTCTTTTATTACATCTATTGTTTTGTTCTTTTTCAGAAAGGCCAAGACTTCAGCCATATAGAAGCGTTGTACCTTAAATGGAGGTGCGGATGATAATGTCAAATTTTTTATTCTCTTCTCAAATTTGTTTGCAAATGTCGAGTTATCGGCTGCACTTGCTGTCTAATGCTTTTAGTTTTTATCAGAAACTGTTTTAGTATCACTGGTGTGTCGAGACTAAACGTTGGATTTTACGAAATGAAAAGTCGAACTGTTAAGACGAAAGTTGCTTTTGATTTCAGAAGCAGTTTGTTTCTAATGTGACTAGTTTAGATTTGTTTTGATAGAGGTTTTCCACGGAGTCTGCTGTAGGTTGATGACCTTCCGAGTGATTAGTTCATGGGAAGTCGTTAGACTCGTTACTGCTTGTTGATGTATTGTTTGGTGGAAAGCAGATGGAAGTTTCCACTTCTGACTGTTTTAGAATATATTCGTTTTTTAACCTGGGCTGCAGTTCATCTGCGTAAGCTGTCTTCTGCTTTAAAAACTCTGATAGATCTGCTGTGATTGTCGCAGGATTTTCAATTGCATACTTGTCTACGATTGTTCTATAGCCAGTGATTTTATTACCGTTTTTATACTCGTGGGAGCTGTAGTCTCCCCTGCCTTTTGTAGCCACGCTAAATTCAGAAAAAGAGAGAAACAATGAAGATGTTGGCAGTTATGATTTTATCTCCAAAAGAACTGCAACCTTAATGTTGAACAACTTCTAGTAAAATATCTACAAAGGTGCTGTGCCATTTATTGTATCGCTCGTTAGCAGATTGCAGACCAATAATATTTCAGTTATTTTGCTAATTATGGAGGACATTATATTAGGGGTCAGCCGGAAATCGCCTCGGACATTTGCCTCGGCCGAATAACCCGTTTTTTGGCACTATTCGGAAGTATTCGCCTCGGCAAATACTGTACACGCAAATAGTTGCTAGTCTGCCTCACATGCCGGAATTTGCAGGCTCTTAATATCAGCTTTGAGCTTCATCTAGTATATTCATTTTGAAGAAGAAAAGTACAAAAAACACCAACACCGGAAGTCCATAGTGGAAGTCAAGTCCATTTCATTGATTATTTATTTCTAAAATTCAAAATGTACTAGTCAGTTATTTCAAGTACAGAAATTTATTTAGATAATTTGGTATTCGGTTCGTACCCGGATCCGGCAAATAGTACATCCAAATACTCGGATTCGGTACTCGGTGGAAAATGTCTACCCGGCTGATCCCTACATTATATATATTTATATACATGTAGATGCCCGGCACATATGTTTAGGCCAATGGCATGTTCTAGGCAATGTTGATGTGGAATAGATCTCGGATTTCAACTAGGGTGAAGTAATACAGGGTCGAGAGGCATAAAGAGAAATTGTTCAATAAAGCACACCAGTCAACCAAGTTTAAAATGTCATGTGTTGTTTAGGTCTTTGGGCCATCCATTTACATGTTGTATGTACGCATGGATGGGGAGGGGTTAACCCAAATGCGTATGGGGTCTACTGATAAAGTACATGTACATACAGTATTTCCGGATTTCTGCGTACATACTAAATGGATGGCCCTTTTCTGAATCAACAGTCGCTCTTCATCGATCTGGGGGCTCAATTCCCCAGACTTGTCCTCGAGACCAAGGTCTTGGTCTCGAGTGCACTCGAGTTCGTTCTTAAAAGTCTTGGTCTTGGTCTTGAGACCAAAAGTCTTGGTCTTGAGGTTCAAAGTCTTGGTCTTGAGGTTCAAAGTCTTGGTCTTGGTCTCGCAAGACCAAGACCAAGACCGGCTGTCAATATAAACAGTCATTTAACAAAACTCAAGAATTTAAAAATTTATCAAGCCTGTTTGCCTCATAGCCTACGACAAATACCTACGGAAGGATGCAAGTCTTGTTGGTCAGGAAAACCCATCGGCAGCAGCAACTAATTAAGTTATGCTGTGTCTGGAAGCCCTGCCGAGACTCTTTCTGAAGCCAGACGGTCTGATAAACCATAGAAGGGTTTCAAAAAGGCTCGCGATTTGTACATTTACATCCAGTGCTTGAAAAGCTACTTTGTGTGCCAGCGTATTTTTTTTCATATGGCGTAATTTTTATGAGGCCCGACAAGGCACGTCTTGGTCAGAAAATTCTGAGCGAAGTGGATTTTATAAAATACAAAAGACATTTGGAATAACATTTTGCATGAAGAACTTTTGTAAATACGAATTCGGAATTCTCTGCAGGCTGCATTTAAAGTTAATTTGCCTGAATCAAATAAAAGACTCGCGTTGTCATTAAAATAGTGAGTAGTCCGACTTGACAATTTTTTTAAGGAAAAGAAGTCGGGTTGAATGTGATTTTTTGGGTCTTGGTCTTGGTCTTGAGGTTCAAAGTCTTGGTCTTGGTCTCGAGGTTCAAAGTCTTGGTCTTGGTCTCAAGGTTCAAAGTCTTGGTCTTGAGGTTTAAGGTCTTGACAACAAGACTGCAATTCCCTTGATTGATTCTAACTGTTGTCAACAATGGTACAGGAGTTCACAGAACCTAACGTAACGGAAGACATTTTCAATTGTTACATCTCGTGCTTTCACTAGCAGTTATCCACAATGACTGACCTTTTGTCCTGGGTTCACGTTGGGTCTTCTACGCATGATTTGCCTATCAAGATTTCACTCCAACTACCTATGCTAGCTCGATGGCAGCTTGGAAGCACAATATTTGAATATATCGTCAATGAAGGCAGCAACCCATAGTTACAAGAAACCATGAACAAAAGCTGAAAACATTTGCATAAGTAATTATAGTGACGGTCTTTGGCGGTTTGAGCACTTGTGAATAAGCTGGTGCCCTGTGCTTAGCTTTTGAGTAACACTTTAGAATATTACAAGAGGAGCAGAGGATAGGTGAGTAAGTTTCCTTTGTCCCAGCTGTAGATTTTCCTTTCGACGGGATTGTAAGAAACCATGTTGTTCATCTGGAATGGGTTGTTGAACTTCAAGTGTATCGACGGCAAAATCTGTTTCGTGTACAGATCGTAGGCAAAGTCTATCGTTGTTTCCTTGGACGTCGTGTCCTTCAACAGATACAACATCCCGCAAGACACGAATCCATTTCCGTAGTCGTGGTGCTTGACGGAGATGTTCCAAGTCTTCTCGATTCGCAGGTCCTCCGTGTTCAGCTTCGAAACGAGCAGACTGTTCGGTTCTGCTTCCGCCGCGTAGACCGCCCACAGTCCATTCTCATCGACGGACAGATCGAAGAAATTATATTCCGTGTAGTAAACGTAATCCTTGCCTTGGTAGACGGCTCTCGGAATGTAGACCTTGGCCAGCGTTATGTTGCGCACGAGGTCGTACCTGACGAGTTCACTGAATCCGGCGCGGTGGTAGATGAAGGAACTGTCGTAGATGACGTGTCCGGTGCCGAAGTAGAGTTCCTTCAGTTCGTAGATTGTTTCTGGATCGTCCTGCTTGAACTTGTCGAGGTTTGCGTAGCTGTAGAGTAGCTTTCCGGTGAAGTGTTTTGTCATCCAGAACTTGTCGGCTAATTCTGACCGGTCCTTGGTGTCTCGCATCCACGTGCCCCAGTAGGTGTTGGTGTACTTGTGGTATAACGGTTTCCCGATCTTCTGAATCCTACACTCTGCTCAACAGTCAAATAAATAGTGATAGAATGAATCGTGCCTCTGCTAAACGATCCTAGCAGTCAAACAGTTATTAATTTGGTCCCTTCTTTCGGTAGGCCTATATGTTTCTGTAGAGTCCTCATGAACCTAACAAAGGCACTGGAATACGTGGCTCTCTTAAAGAAGGGTATGAGAAGGCGTAGATGCGTGATCAACCGCAGGGGCGTAACTTTGGTCTAAAATGTGGGGGTACCAACTTCTTACATACACGAAGCAAGGCGGAGATTGCGATCTCTGGGAAGGCACAATAATAAAATATTCATTGGCATCGTTCAAAAAGTGGGGGTACGGTACCCCCCAGTCCAAAAAGTGGGGGGTACGGATACCCCTCGTACCCCCCACAAATTACGCCTATGATCAACCGTAGAAAATGAAGATCTCTATAGGCAACAAGTGAACCGTTGTGACCTGTCACAGATACCCTGCCAAATTGAACTGCGCAACTGTAGATTCAAGGATATATAACTTAAGACTATAATTATGATGTATGCACATGCGGTATATTTAGTTATATAAACTTACGCTTAATAAATCTTCATATAGTAATGATAAAAAAATAGTAATAATAATAACTTAAGAGTTTTCGTTTCCTCACCAAGGAGTCGTGGGTCGATCGTCGGCTCAACTGTCGTCGTTGGCGGTGTTGTTGTCATCTCTGAAATGCATAGTTTTCAGAATAAACCTCAAGATATGTTTATATTGGATTAAGCGAACCCTCAAAATCGTCTTTTCAACCTGTTTACTAAATTCTGGCTTCTCTGACATTTCGGAATTCGACCTACATGTAGCTTCTCCAACAGATAATGAATGATTTGTGTAACGATTTTATTTTAAGCGAACAACGATCAATTGATGGTCTCGCATGGGCGAATCCACTTCAAAGTAGCGTATCCACTTCAAAGTAGGGAATCCACTTTAAAGTAGGGAATCTACTTCAAAGTCCTATCACTAACCTACAGCTCCCTACCATATTCCCAGCCCAAGTATCTCCGTGATTCTTCGAAATCCAGGCAACCCGCTTCACCCGATCCTCCTCTTATTTCAGTCTTTCTTGATTCCAAGTCACGACTCATCTCAATTTCTCGAACCGAGCCATATCCTACACTGCACCGCGACTCTGGAACGATCTCCCCCAGATTCTGCAGATTCTCGGTTCTTCCATCGTCACTGCAACCCTCACTCCATCCTCCTCATGCTCCTCTTTCTATTACCCCGGGCTTTCCACTCAAAACTGAAGTCCCGCCCTAAACGACACTCGCCTAACAGCTGCTCTGCCTCATCTCCTGATCTGTTCCCTTTGAAAACCGGACTCGGACCTTTTGACCATCCTTTGGAAAACCCATCTGACTTGACGCAACGCTCGTGAATAAGCTAGTGTCATGCGCTTGGCTTTCAAGTGGCGCTTTAGAAGTTTAGAGTTTACGATTACGATGATAAAGACGCCACAGAAGTCAAGGTAGAAATTAGAATTAGGTTAGCAGTGTTGGGTATGAGTTGAAACTCACGAATTAACTCACTTGCTGTGATTTATGAGTTTGAGTTAACTCACCTTAAAGAGTGTGAGTTATGAGTTTGATAGTTTCTGTGAGTTTGAGTTGTAACTGTCAATTACTTTAAAATTAATTCACTATTCGGTACTCGGCGCATATTATGTTGAAACAAGCCGTTTTTATATCGTCGGCGTTCCATACTGGTGAGTAGTGACGGCAGGGAGGGTCGTAAACACGGCCAGCAGCGGCGAGCGGACAGTGTTTAAGCACTGCATATTTTGTATATTGTGAACAGCTAAGAACAACATGGCTGAAGTACCGTGTATTCTTGATGGAAAATATTGTATAACGTTCGATTAGAACGTGCTAGTATGAGACGTGTGAGTTGATGATTTAACTCATTTAACAACTGAGTTTGAGTTAACTCATTTCACTTAGGATGAGTTGAGTTTGAGTTTAAACTCATTTTGAGGTGCATGAGTTGAGTTTTGATTTAATTAATTTCTTGTCTGAGTTTACCCAACACTGTAGGTTAGAAATATCCCCTTACAAAGAATAGTAAAGGTCAGTCAAATGGTCGGCACGGTTTGAGAGGAAGTGGGTAGCAGCTGAAAGAGTGGGCCATGTTAGCAAGGTTAAACCTTGGCGCAGTAGAATTTACACCTTTGCAATCAGAAGTATTGGGGAATGGGGCAGAAGCACATTTTTATCAGCGGAGATCACGGCCTTTGACCTTCGTGTGCCGAGGACCTTGAGGTCAGGTCAAAGGTTAGCTTAGACATTTTGATTGTGTATCGATCGATCTGCGTAGAACTGAACTCACCCTCAGTCGTTCCTTCCGTTGTTTCACATCCGCAAGAGACTAATTAGAACAACAAATTAGAACAAAAAATTAGAACAACTTTAATTAGAACAACTTTAATTAGAACAACAAATTAGAACAATAACTTACAACAACTAATCAGAACAACTAATTAGAATCTGATTTAATGACGCAGATATTATTTATTCTTAATGCTGATTAGACCGATGATGTTTCACGGCATGCAACATAATCTGGTATTCATAAATTATTGGTCGAGATTTATTGCGATTTAGACCTAAGATTGTTTTACTAATTGCTGCGATTGATTAAGATCGTTGCTACAGACGCCATGAATTCATTACGATTATTGTGATGCTTTATGTGACGATTTCTAAAGAAATAAAATTCTATTGAAGCTGTTCATCCGTGTCAACGGCGTTTGTGTCATTCTTGGCATCATAGTAGGACTAATTGTCCTCAGTAGCGTCAATACCTTTTTCGGCGTCATCATCACTGTCCTTAACAACGTCATTGTCCTCATCGACACACACACACACACACACACACACACAAACACACACACACACACACACACACACAGAAAGCCTACTATATGACTGCAAAGGTTTAAGAAACAGGTGGATAAATCGATTGTAGAGTACTTACATCCTGGTTCTCCTCTGGGACCTGGTAGACCGGGTGGCCCTGGAAGCCCTCTTGGACCACGGTAATCTACAAACAGCACAGTTCCATCAACAGTCACAAATCAATTTCAGCGACACCTTATCATATTTTCATATTATAATATTTCATAGTATGATACCCACACAACCCATGATCCATAATTAGAATACGTGGAGTTGTTTTCTTCAGTCTAAGTCTAGTCTTAGTCTACTAAGTCTACTTGGATGCTAATTAACTGCTGTGTCCATTCTCAGTTGTCAGGTACGGCACTAAGATAGAGACAGACACACACACACAACCAGACAGCGATGAAGAGAGACAAACAGAGGGACATAGAGAGACAGTGAAGAGAGAGAGACACAGGCAGACGGAGAAACAGAAAAACAGACAGACACACACACACACACACAGTCATAGACAAACGGAAACAAATAATATGAAGTGCCCTGAAACATATCTGGAGCAAAATCCGACCGTAACTTAACTCTGCGCTACAGTAGCCTAACTCACTACTAATTTCATTGAGCATAAACTTCTACATTTCACTGTCTTACAGTTTACTGGCTACACATCATTACTTTACATTTCAGTAGTTTGTGAATTATTAACCTTCGATACCTGGGATCCTCTGAATAGGCGGTGCTCCTGGTGGAAGGTCTCCTCTCTCTCCTTTAAATCCTCGATCTCCTCTGTATCCTTGGTCTCCTTTGGGTCCTTGGTCTCCTCTGAGTCCTTCATCTCCTTTCGGTCCTTGGTCTCCCTTATCGCCTTTTTCTCCAGTCGGTCCAGGTGCACCTTTGTCCGCTTTCGGACCCAATTCACCGCGCTTTCCACGCTTCCCTTTCTCGCCCGGAGGACCTAAGCAGCACACAGGACATATCATCATCATCATCATCATCATCATCATCATCATCATCATCATCATCATCATCATCATCATCACCATCATCACCATCATCATCATCATCATCCGAGAATTACGGACTCGATGGACCTCTTCTGAGGCTATTGTAATTATTATTATTATTATTATTATTATTATTATTATTAGTAGTAGTAGTAGTAGTAGTAGTAGTAGTAGTAGTAGTAGTAGTAGTAGTAGTAGTAGTAGTAGTAGTAGTAGTAGTAGCAGTAGCAGTAATAATAATAATAATAATAGTAGTAGTAGTAGTAGTAGTAGTAGTAGTAGTAGTAGTAGTAGTAGTAGTAGTAGTAGTAGTAGCAGCAGTAATAATGATGATAATAATGATAATAATAATAGTAGTAGTAGTAGTAATAGTAGTAGTAGTAGTAGTAGTAGTAGTAGTAGTAGTAGTAGTAGTAGTAGTAGTAGTAGTAGTAGTAGTAGTGATAGTAGTTGTAGTAGTAGTAGTAGTAGTAGTAGTAGTAGTAGTAGTAGTAGTAGTAGTAGTAGTAGTAGCAGCAGCAGCAGCAGCAGCACTGCAGCAGCAGCAGTAATAATGATGATGATAATAATAATAATAATAATAATAGTAGTAGTAGTAGTAGTAGTAGTAGTAGTAGTAGTAGTAGTAGTAGTAGTAGTAGTAGTAGTAGTAGTAGTAGTAGTAGTAGTAGTAGTAGTAGTAGTAGTAGTAGTAGTAGTAGTAGTATTTTAATGGGTAGCGCAATGCTATAAAAGGCGTGTCCGACAAGATGAGGTATCGCATGGAAACATACATTTCCTGATTCGCTCTTCTTTATCAGACCTCATTCATGGGAATGAGGTGGAGTAAACACAGGTCAATTCTGGGCTGGATAAGTGGATATACGAATACATCTGGAAATGGAACCAACGTGAAGAGAAAAGTTAAGACTGAGCGCGACTGCCATGGGTTCAGTTCGCATAGGTCGGTTACCTATACGTTGTCTCCACGTTTGATGAGAGGTTGACTCCTAGGTGGATAGATTCAAGAAAAGCAAACAGTTAGATGGAAGAATGGCGGAAACAGAGGACGCGTTGTTTCTTTGACCAACCTGAAGGTCCAGGTTCACCGCTGTCCCCTCTGTCTCCAGGTGCACCAACGAGTCCTGACTTCCCTTTGCTTCCTGGTTCGCCTGGATCCCCTTTCGGACCTGGAATCCCGAAATCTCCTTTGTCGCCCTTTGTGCCCGGATCACCTGGAATGCCGGGTTCACCGTTGACGCCAGGGGTACCATCCGTACCTTGTTCTCCCTTCGAACCGTGCTTTCCTCTATCTCCCTTTTCGCCATTCTCTCCAGGTATTCCTGGAATTCCAGGTTCCCCGTCCTTTCCCTGGTCACCCTTTGACCCCGTTTCTCCAGCAACCCCAGGGACGCCCATTTCACCCTTAGGTCCAGGATGACCCTCTGGACCCGGTGGTCCCGGAAGCCCATCTGCACCTTTCATCCCTTGTTCACCCACTGGCCCCGGCTCTCCCTGGAGGCCAGGCAATCCAGGCAATCCAGGCTCCCCAGACGTTCCATTCTGGCCCATTAGACCTTGTAGCCCCGGCTGGCCCACTGGTCCAGGAGCTCCAGGTGGACCATCAGGCCCAGGCACCCCGGGTTCTCCCTTGGTTCCTTGATCGCCTTTGTCTCCCGTCTCACCTGGAAACCCGTCGGATCCTGGGAGGCCCCGGAATCCAGGCTCTCCAGGAGGACCTTCGGGTCCCTCAGGGCCTCGGTCTCCCTTTTCACCTTGTGAACCCTTTTCTCCGGGAATTCCCGGAACTCCATGATTTCCGGGCGGTCCTCGGTCACCTGTGAGCCCAGGTGGGCCTGGCAGACCCTGCTCTCCAGGCAGCCCTACAAACAATGCATATCATATACTAGGTATTGAATCGATTAACAGTGAGTATCAGCTGATGACACTAAATATGTTACAGTCGATGTAATAGTAATCTCGCATTTTATAAGGCCCCACAAGAGGCTAAGCGCAGGAACAGCTCATTCAATTCAGAGTGGTTGTCCAAGGATTCCGTTTGATTTGACCGCAGCTGCACCATTGATGTATTTCTGGTCACCTACTCAACTGTTCATCACGCCTGATTGTTTGTCAGGCGCAAAGTGCCAGACCCCGAGCGATTATCAAAGAACTGGTTACTGACGTGTTTCGGTTGGTTAAGAGCTGTGCAATGATCGGCAAGATGCGGCTGCCAGAAGATAAGAGGGGGATGAAGGCAGAGGGTTGGGGTAGGCGGCAGTTAAGTTAAAGGAAGTTGGAAGGGAGGAGACACGGGAGATGTTACGGTGGGTAATGCATAGGTTGAAGGAAAGCGAAAGAGAAGGAGGCATAGGAGATGTTAGGGTGAGTGGCATTTAGGTTGAAAGAAGTTATAAGAGAGACAGAACATGCAGTTCAAACGGGATTAATTTTGCACAACTAGCAGTAGATTCGTTGTCGTTTCCCCTAACATTGTACGCTTCCAATGTTTCCAACAAAACCCTTCGGTCTTTGTAGTTGTCAAGAGATCATGGCTCTTGAGTCCGTGGATGAAACGCTTCGACAAAACGATTCTTATACTCATTCATCGGTAAGAGCTCACTTTCTTTCATCTTCTTCCTCTCTCCCCTTGCAGAAAGCCCCGATGGAGCCCACGCAGGACCCATATTCCTATGGGACCCGTATAGCACCATCTGGGTCCTATCTAATGGCAATGCAAATGCTGGCAGAGGATCCCTGGCATTCCCTGCTCCTCCGACGGTTCGCAATCCTCATTCATCGGAGATGTTTTCAAAACACAAGACCCGCTGACGCCTCCGACTGCGTTAACCTGTCTCTAAACGTCGGCAGTGATTCCTTTGATTATAGTCTTAGGCGCCACACGCTCTGCGATTGCAACGCCATTAAGCGTGATGAGCAGTTGGGTCGGTGACGAGGAATGCATCGATGGCGTTGCAACCAGATCCTCCTCCGCTACAGACGTTTCCCGGACTCGTTGGCAGCGGGCACGTGCGCGGGTAATGGGTTCGTGACAGATCGGCGCCATATAAATCATGATGGGCGTGGATTGGCACGAGACACGTGACCTTGAAATCGAGGCCAGCATCTCGGGGATGATTTAGAGGAGGCAGCTGGACGATCGGAATATTATGACGACATTAAAGGAGATCAAATACCAAAGATACCAACAACATTACGATGAGAATACGGAATATTGGAAGAGGAGGAGGAGGAGGAGAGGAAGAACAATAAGAGGAAGAAGAGGATAAAAGGAGGATGGAAAGAGCAGAGGGCAGCATAGTGCACAGCTGAGCAGGGACGTAACTAGCGCTGGGCTGGGGGGAGCTTAACCCTCCCAAACGTAGCTGAAGTATACCCCGTGATCGATCGAGTCGAGCTGCTACGATCGACTTGGCTCGGCCGACGATCGACTCGATCGACTTTGTCGACTAGTCGACCTCTCGTCGACTCGATCGACTTGGCAAATAAACGATCGACTTGGTCGACTTTGTCGACTGGACTGTATCTTTGGGCCAGGGGCCCGGGAGCCATGGTGCCAATTCTCACACAAGTTTTGGCTCTATAGATAGCGCCGAGGCAGATTCTGGCAGAAGCATGCTCACGCAACTTTTGACTGGCGCTTTGTGTTTGATGCTTGCTAAAGTAGTTATTGACTATAGTAGTTATTGTGCTATAGACGCGTTTCATTTCATGAATACGTAGGCCTAGTATAATAAACTTTTCCACTGATTGTAAAAAATGAAAAAATATTCTTATTGGTTATATCGGATATAATGTATAAGTCTATCCATCTTAGGTCTGTACTTTGCCTGAGGTTAGCTCACGCAACTATTAAACACTTTCCGAGCCACTGCTCTTGGCCAAAGTCGAAGCATTCAGTCCCGTCCTAACATAGGCCTACAGACATTCGAAAGTTTTGAGATCGTCGTTACTGACTACCATGATGTAAAATGACAACTATTTTTACATCATGCTGACTACAAAGCTGAAATTTCCTGAAACTAGCGCATTTTAACGCATCTTAATCTTTCCAATTTCACCGTAAAACTGTTAAAAAAGTATCTGCAGCTTCCACTAGGGGCCTATACGAAATCACCATCGCAAGAGGCTCATAGTTTGCATTGAACTTCAAATC